>CAOLHI010002788.1:0-227484 GCA_948474755.1 Ctenosaura bakeri | reverse complement strand
AGGCACACAAAAACACTGGGGCAAAACAAAACACAAAACACAATATTGCAGCAAAGGATAATTTCCAGCTGTGCACCACAGGGAATAACTTAATGCAGTCAATCCACAATGCAAAAGAACACTTTTATACAACTCGAAAATAAGGTCCATTTGGGGAAATTACTGTCCAGACACAGCAGTACTTCCATGCTGGAAAATATGTTTAAAACCATTTGTCCAGAGGCAAGCAAAATCTAACATCAAACTTTCAATTCATGTTTACTGCTCTGATCAACTGTTATCTTACCTTGTTTAAGGAAGAGCTAATGCATTTTTGTTGTATTGCTGTTTATTTCACTTGCCAATCTTATTTATTTATTTTTCTGATCTAAGCCAAAAATGTTCACTCTTTCTTTTAGTCTAGGAACTTTCCCTCAAGTTATATTCTCCACCTCCTGTCAAACTACTTTTAAAATGTATCACTTTCTCCTTGATTATGATATGATATGATTATGATATACAAAAAATTATAGGCCTACTATTAATCTGACAGATCAGTATTTTCAAAACACCTCTATCCTGATCCCGACATCAGAGTCAACAATATCTAAAGTAGATGAGCTAGGTGTACTGGCCTGAGCATTGGACTATAACTCTGGAAACCAAGATTTGAAGCCCCACTCAGGAACAGAAAACCACAGAGTGACCCTGGGCATGTCACACTATCTCAGTTTCAGAAAAAGGCAAGCCCCCTCTGAACAAATCTTGCCAAGAAAATCTGATGATAGCCTCCTATTAGGGTTGCCATAAATTAGAAACAACTTGAAGGTACACAACAAGAACAGAGTGTCAACTCTGTATACTTTTAAAACCCCTTCCTGATTAGCATGAGAGAAAAAAACTGACCCGCAAACAGAGATAGAGTGAAGATAAACATGTTTGATATCAAGGGTAAGAGTTATCACAATGGTACAGCTGATAACACCCTCATCCCAGGCCTCCATCAAGAACCTCCTAGACCTGTTGTTCCTCCTCTTAATCATTGCCACCAGTTGGTTTACCAGATCTCCACTCTTTGGCTAAAAAGGAGTGAGCAAGTTCATGAAGGTTGCAGTGAGAAGAGGGAGCAGCATCAGCCACCACCACATAGTTGCTGCTGTTTTTTCAGCTCACAAAAGAGCAGAGGGGAATATTGGCAAGGATGAGGAGGAGCAACAAGACACTTGGTGACAATGGTGAGGAGGAGACACTCCACTACTGAGGTTGATTGAGGTTGCTTTCAGACATAACCAAGATGTTTCCATACAGGAGATTCTGACTCATGTCTATCAAAGGATGTTGTGTAGCTATTAAGTCTATTTTTCTTTCCAGAATCAGATTTTGAGAGAGTACAAAAAGATGGGAGAAATAATGAAGAAATGTGGGAAACAATGAAGACAGCAACATCTAGATCTCCTAGAAATTTCTCCTCCTAGAAATTCTGGAACACAGCTGAGGTAGAAAATACATACTGAAGGGATGTTTATCAGATCTGCAAGTGACACAAAGCAGGTTTTTCCAGTTCACCAATGGTTCAGTGTTGTTGAGGCAGGAAGGAGATTGATAACACTGTGTATTCTACAGGGGGAAAAATGTATAATGTATCCAGTATGGCCAAAAATAATGAGTGTAATTTGGAACAACTTTAGCTTTGTCTACCATGCCTTACAGTAGCACCAGAGAATCTGTGACTCTCTAGATGCTGTTGGATTTTTCGAAGCATGGCTAATGAGACTGATGAGATTTTTTTTACTCTGCCAGTATGAGATTACCAAAGGATCCTGCCTTTGTTTTACTGCATAAATAATTTTACCTCCTTCTCTTTTATTTCATAAACAACTCTGGATGTTTTATAAATAGTTTGTTGTTGTTTGCTTTTGAGTTGTTCCCAACTTACAGAGACCGGAAGAAGAATGTACCATAAATAAATAATAAATATAAGTGCAATAACTGTAGTTCAAACATGGATATGATATTAGCAGCTCCAATAACTCAGGATATTTGTTGCTGCTGTTGTAGCTGCTGTTGCTGTGTGCCTTCAAGTCATTTCCAACTTACAACAATCCTAAGGTAAATGTACCAGAGGGTTTTCTTGTCAAGATTTGTTCAGAACAGCTTTGCCATTCCTTTCCTCTGAGACTGAGAGACTGTGATTTTCCCACAGCCACCCAACAGGTTTCCATAGCCAATTGGAGATTCAAACCCTGGTCTCCTAGAATCCTAGTACAAATATCTACTCCATGCCAGATTTTTGTAAATAGATTTATTTATTTAATTTTTCTATCAAATATAAGTGGGACCCGAGGTTGCTCACAGATCTAAAGTAGAGCTATTGTAATTTGCTGCAGGCAACCCACTATTAGTTCACCAGTAAATAAGCATTTGATAATTCCTTTAAAACCATAACTTTATACAAAAAATTTCATGCAGTAAGCCAATGCTATCTTCCCTTCCAAAACTGTTTGTTTGCTTCCTCAATCCCATTTCATGTTGAGGATGAATGGAGCGCTCAGAGCAGATGGCTGTCAGAAAAGCGATGACTGCATACCATGGCTGAGAATTAGTGCACACAAAAAATTATGCATCTTGGTGAACAGTACAGAGATCCTGCTATAAATGCCAGCAGACATCTGGCTTGAAAACACTGTAAAGCCAGTTTGATATCCTTCTATGCTTACTTTAATATTCATGAATATTAGATTATTACCATGCCTGCTAACACCTCTCTGGGTGAAGTTTTACTTTCCTTTCAAGGACCTCTAGAATTTCAAGGACTTATTTCTTTGTTGCTCAAAGGTAATACTGAGGTGAGCATAGGTTTATGTCCATTAATATACAGACAGGCAAAAAAATAAAAAAATGGCATCAAGAAATGCAAATTTGTGGTTGGGATTTCTTAACTAGTTCCTAGAACTAGTTTGTAAAATTTTAATTACTGAAAAATGCCTTGTTTCATAGGATTATTCTATTTTGTTCTCAGGTTAGGAAAACAAATGTTCCTTTCTGTCTATCCCCTGACCTGCCCCTGCACAAAAAGGTAGGTTGACAGGCCTGGTTCTGGCTCATAGTGGTATTAATAGAATATGTAACTACCAAGGGGAATCACAGTTCATGGGCTTGTGAGGAAGCACAAATAATTTGAGTTATGTTGGTTGAAAAAAGCCAGAGTTCAGATTTGATCTAGAAACTGAACAAGAGTGCGTAATTGGAGGAATAATAGAGGGCTGATGTCCAGTGGAAGTAATAAGTAAAGTTGGAGTCAACTGACACTAGGAGCAGACAGAGACATTTGGTGAGATACTAGAAAGAGTCCATTGAATGGAGCTAAGGTCCAGTATTGGTGTTAGAATTAAATTAGATTTAAGTATACTAGGTGAGATTACAGGATAGGAGGATTTAAGTATTCTCTAGCAAAGACTGAAGTCTAGTTCCATAAACAGTTCACACTCTTCTGGTCCAACCTCTGCGTACACAAATGCGATGTCATATGAAGCGTCACTGCCATTATAGTAAATGGATGTGATGGGCACACACCCCCTCGGGCATGGGTACATGGACATTGCATCCATTGACTAAAATGGGACGTGACACTTGTATTTTTTGTTTTATATGGAGGTTCCTGGAATGGAACCCCTGCATATACAGTGGGAGCACTGTACTTAAGCATATATGTACCAAAGGAGAGAACAAAGAGAGTAGAAGTTCTGCTTATTAGAGAAGGCACTATAAGGTGGCCTTGAAAACAGCAAAGGCCTGTTTTATTCTAGATGACATTGGCGGTGCATTCTAGGCTTAATATGACATTACAGACACTAAACCAAGGATCAGGAAGCCACACAGTCTCAGTCACAGTCTGGATTTCCTTGATCTCCTTTCTTTCATTTCTTTTAACTGCCCACAGAGGCACAAATTCCCCTTGTATGTATTGTCTAATCAATTCTGAGAGTAAGTTCTGTTTGAGAATTCTCCCTTACATGTGTAACAATTAAATGAAAGAAGGAACAGGTCTATACCCTTCTGTCCACACATGGTGGCACATCAATGGAGAGAAGACTGTTCTATGCATCTCTTGGCTTTGTTGCGAAGTTTAAAACTTCAGCTGTAAGCATTACTAAATAATGGAGGACATTAACACAGAGTATAATCCTCTTTACAGACATGCCTCCTCTCAAATATAGGACTAAGTACAATTGCTCCAACCAGAGTAGATCCTTAAAACATCAAAGCTGACTTTTGTTCAATGTGTGTATTCTAGGGATATAGCATAGATCATCACATGCATGATTCCTCTATGCAGGCTAATGAAACTTTTTGTACTTTTTTGGATAATTTTTAACATTTGGGGACTTTTTCCAAAACAAAGGGGGGGAAGGTTGTGCCAAAAAAGTGCAGTTCAAAAGGTATTTTGAACAAAACAAAGGTATTTCTGAAACCAGAACGTTCACAAAGAAGACATCAAATGTGAAAACTAAAGAAAAACAGCTCCCAACAGTTGACTGTTTTGTCAGTGGGATGTCTCTGTCTGTCAAGATACCCTTCCTTACTGAGGATGAAAAAAATTGCAAGTATACTTTACTCCTCTAGGCTATCCTTGGTGGAACTAACAGTTGGCTTTAGTCCACAAATGGCAGTGGCTGGTCCAGTGAGTATAGCCCTGCTAATTGCATGGGAGAAGGGAATCCAGATAGGCCTGTAATTGGTAAGTTTTTCAAAACCTGTAATTTCTCACTTTCAAGTTATATACAATGTGTATAACAAGCAAAAAGGTAAAACCACACTAGAAAAATAAATTTTATAGATATAATGTAGAAAAACATTCCATTTATGCAAGGGAAAACAACAAAAGGACAATGAAACATCTGTAGGCGTGTGTAAAAATGGCCAATGTCTTCACATTAAAAGATAGTGAGTTGTCTGTCAATGTAAGGTAATTTATTAGCATTATGTCTGTGCAGAAGTCTTTGTGATCCATCCGGCTGTCACTAAATCGTTTTACTTTTAATGCTAAAATTTGTACTCTATAGTAATTAACAACCACCTAATTTACATGAGTAACCCTAAACCAGTAAAATATGAAGATATAATAAAGAAAAAGCCATCAGAAGTGCAAAGCTAGTTTATCCTTCAAACCCCTCCTAAGTTTTCTGGAACTTAATCCTGTCTCCCGATGGAAAAGAGGGACAGAAATTTTTTTAAAAAAAACTTCCCTTGGGAAGGACTTGGAAATGACTTTGTTGTTGTGTGTTGTCAAGTCATTTCTAACTTACAGGGACCTTAAGGCAAACCTATCACACAGTTTTCTGGGACTAAGAGTGTGTGACACACTCAAGGTCACCCTGTGGCCCTGCCAAGCAGTGAATTGAACCCTGCTGTACAGGGTCACAGTCCAACACTCAAACCACTACATCACATGGGCTCTCCCAGATTACCTACTACTATCACAGAATCCTAGCCTAAATCTAGTTTTTCCTTTTAGTAGCATTACTTGGACTTGGATTATGTGGGAGTGGAGGTATCTAGTATTCCTTCCTGTCAACGTTCTATAAATACCTTCCTGTTTATTCAGTGTGAATGGGACAAGATTTTTGGACATCAGACACAAAGTCATTGTGAACACTTGACTCTTGACATTCTTAGATAAGAGGCATGGCCAGACTAGGGCTAACCATCTGGAGAATGAACATAATATAGGACATTGGGCAAGTAGTTGTTTGACACTATACAACTATAATGCTATATTCCATTTTAACAACCATGGCAACATCCCGTAGAAATCCTGGGGTTTGTAATTTAGGGAGGGATGCTTAAAATCCTCAGCCAGAGAACAATAATGCCTCACCGAAGCACAAATGCCAGCATTCCACAGGACGATGCCACTGCAGTTAAAATGGAATATACCACTGTAACTGTGTGGTGTGAAAGTTACCTCTGGTATTCTCAAAAAAGTGGTGAGCCATCTCTATTGGCAAAAATGACATTGAGTAGTTCACACATAGACATCAATCATCTAGTCACATCTAGTCTGAGTATGTCATGGTGGTTCAACTTTTTTGGATCAAGCTGATTCATTAATCCTTCTCAATTTGACTTCTGACCTAGTTCTGGGGCAGAAATTCCATTGTTTATCCTTGTGATCAAGAGATGGGAATAAAATAAATCCTACTGATTCTCCTGGATCTATTTAAAAATCCTTGAAACTGGTGCTGCAAGACTTCTGATCTACTGCACAGCCACAAGAATAGATAGTGGTGAATTTCGAACAGGAGGCCTTCATCAAAACATTCTGCACAGCAACATTCCCTGACAGAGTCCCAAAGTGCAGGCAGTTGTGTTCAACTACTGAGCTATTTTTGTGTTGAACGATTTCTAGCAGTTTCAATCTTTGCCAAGAACAGGTCTTTAGTAAAGCCACCTTTACTGCTTCTCTCTAGACATCCCTAACTGTCCTCTTTCATTCGAAGAAGAAGAAAGTGAATTGCTTCTTATGGAAACTTCCAGAAGCACTAGTCACTTTTTTCACCACCTTTTATGATTAGCATAAAAAATATGCTGAACTGGACATTTTTCTGTCATTTTTTGGTAGTCTATGAGATGTGTAGGGGGTAGCAGGGACAGAAAAATGGTTCCTAGACCTACATCAGTTGCCATCCTTGGCTTACAGAATTATGCAAAGTCTGATCTTGTTTCCTGTATATAAAACACTTGCATGAACCTGTTAGATAAAATAACACATATACTTGGGGTGAAGGATAATTAATATGCTATTATTACTCTGCTTCTGTTTTCATTGGATCCTAGGCAGGCAGTAGAAAACTTAAATTTGTGTCTGGGAATGGCAGGGCTAGCTAGGGAGGAGTAAGACATATTTTAATCTGGTAAAGTGAAAGTACTATTGGTGAGAGGTTCAGCAGACCCACAGATCAGAAACATAAAACCTTCTTTGGACTGGCTTAGAGCCCTGCTTCCATTGCAGGTTGGGGTTACTCCTTCTGAATGTTCACATGGCAGCAGCGATTAATAGTTTTGGGGGTTTTTTTGTGTTTTTTTTTGTTTTGTTTAATAAGCTTAGGCTTGTACACCAGCTGGTAAAACAGACTTTGCCATGGATATTCATGCTTTAGTATACTTCAGACTGTAAGCTACTGAAGTAATCCATCCTAAGCTCAGGAGGTTAAACACTGTCTCTCACATTGAAAGCTTATTTCCTGGTTCTAAGGATGCTGTGTGCTTTGCTTTTTTTTTTTTAACCCAGTTTCTCCTATTTTACATTTGTATAATTCTTTCCCAAAGAGATAAAAGTAAAAGATCTGTAAATGAAACATTTTGGGGGGGAAAATAGCACAGATTATTGTAAATTCCCATGATAAAAGAAAATATCCATTCTTTTTCAAAAAGGGAACTTTCCATTTGTTGTAAAGATAGGAGAAATACACATTTCAATTAATCCTACACATTTAAAGAGTGCCCGTAGGCTTTCTTATCTCACAATTGAGCCCAAATTAGAACTCCAAGAACAGTTCCTTACAGATTTCTGCTTGCTGACTCGCATACATACAGTGTGTTTAATATTTTCGGAGCATACTATATGGGAGTGTGAGACTTTCCCCATTAGTTTTCTCTCCAGCAAAATACTATTAGAAGGGGCCTTGGCCTGCCTCAAATTACTGTTCAATTGTTCTGTCAATACCAGAGAGATAACATGAAACCATCCTGCTGTCACTTAGGAATGGTTTCATTTTCTTGATTTCATAGGATGAAGCCATCTACCCTTACATCCCCCACAACAGTTGCATCTGATAATGGCTCAAGGACGGGGGGAGCAGACATCCATGTGTACATATGTGCACACGTATGCATATACACACGAAGAGATTCCTCTTTACAGCACTAGAAGAATAACGTCTATGAAGGTTGCATAGAGAGAGGCAGTATTCCTTGGCTCACACACTTAGTAAGGAGGGGACACCCCAATTTGTATTACATCAAATTGTGGGACAGAAACTGATGAACCAGTTAGGGCACCTCTAAGGATGAGTTAAGAACTGAGAGGTTACATGAGGTTGTGCATCTTTGCCTTAGAGGTTTCATCTGAAATTGCAGTGCAACTACTGACTAATAGTGTCTTTTTATGTTCCCTGCATATATATATTAAATGATTTCCTTTTGTCTGTTTCACAGAGGTTCTTGGAAATATGCACATCATTGGAAGCTTGGGGATTTCCTGTATACTATGGAATGTAGCTGTCTACTGCTTCCATTCTACCACTAGGAAAATTCTTACGTTGTCAGCAGCACATAACCATAACAGAAAACTGCATGCTAATCAATAGCAACTGAATTAAGGTTCCACAGAATGCTAGACTTCCCTATAAAACGCAGGGCGGGAGGAAGTGCTGAGACTACTAAGCCATTTCCTCCAGGCATCCCACACGTTCATAAACACAGAGTGACAGCTCAAGTTGCAGTATTAATCTGAGTTTGTTTTCACTTTTTTGTTACATTTTCCAGTCAGCTAGTCTTTTGTGCGCCAAAATCTACAGTTCTGCTGTCACTACATATGATTAAAAAGTTCATCTGTTTGAATGTCACTGACAGAGATGACAAAGATGCCATTTCCCAAGTCATAAAGCCTACATTTTACTGGATCTCTTGGGAATACATTGCCTGTCTTGTAAACATATAAAGGTAACTTGTTTTCATTTGCTTGCTTGCTTTTTTAAATCCCCATAAAGAACTGGACTCATCCAATTTGCATTCAGATTGGTTTGATGGAGAGAAGTACTCAAGCTTATCACAAAGAACAGAAATCCATAAACTGGAACTTTGAAAGGATTTGTGAAAGATCTTCTGTTCTCCTCTGTCTGGTCCCAAACCTTGCTTTCTCACATAATTGTCAGGATTATGGAGTTCCTGAATCTATTTCAGAATGGCTTCCAAAAAATCCAGAGTGTAGAATTCTGTTTTGTAAAATAAATTGTTTCCCAATATTTTTTTTAAGTGTTTACTCATTGCATCTAAAAATATACACAGACACCCACCCATCCTGGGAAGTAACAAGTAACCCACTGTTAATAGATTGCTTTTTGAAAAGTAATGAAATTCACACTGAAAAAACAGTCCCGCTTCAGAATTTGAAAGTCCACTAACAGACTGAGGGCCTAGACCTGGGCTAGAGAGAACAGTAGGTAGCTTCCTCTGTTGATAAGGCTTGCCTAATTGAGAAAAAACTCAGTTGATGTTCTTATATGCTGGGTGGGAACAAATCAGGTATTTCACACAGGGAAAGTTTAACAGAAAAATGACTCAAGAATCCAACCAGCAAAAATGACTCTTGGAAGAGATGTGCAAAACAGGCGAACAAATTCATCTAAACGTGGAATGATACACAACTCCTTCTTTCTGATGTGGGAGAGCAGCTGCTTTCTCAAGGAATTCCAGTTTAAGTAAATCTATTCTTTGCCTGAGGAAGTAATGAACAATGGAATCCCATCTGAAAGTCAGAAGGGTACTAAACCGCAGACGTTGCATCCTAACTAGGATCATGGGTAGCTCACTCCCACAAACAGTAGAGGGACGTAGTCAGAATTAATCTGTTCCAGAGCATTTACAAGTACTCTATATTTCTGATAAAATGTCTGAAGTCAACATCAATATCAATTGCAATACATTTTAAAGTATATCTGAAGGACTATACTATCTCATACAAGCACAAGCTGGGCTTTGAGATCTTTGAGAGAAAACTTTCTCCAGTCCTCCCCTCTCTCATCCTCATGTGCATGGTTGGTAGAAGTGCAAGAACCTTGCCTTGCTGGAAGGCAAAGACTCTTTTATTTAGACTCCAGGTGCTGTGAAAAAGTCTTTTAATGGATTGATGCAGTGTTCTTCTATTCTATTCTGTATCAGTCAAATATTCTTATTCACTTAATTGCATTTTAACATAATCAACTTTTACATCTTTTAAAAATCCTATAACTATCCATTTCTGTGTTGTTGTCAATCACCTTTTCTAGAAGAAAAGCAAAACATTAACCAAATGAAAGTAGACCAAACATCCAATGAAACCTAGCATTTTCTTTTCCACGCAGTGGCCAATCAGGGAAGCCCAGAAGCATGGCAAACCCTTAGCACCCTCCCATTCATTCCCCACTCCAACTGGTCATACAGAGGCATGCTTGTTTTGATCTGGATGATAGAACATTCAGAACTAGCAGATCTTGATGTTCATTGGCTACCAAAGGCTGTCAGTACAAGAATTTAATTTGCTCAGAGAGTATTCAGTGGTGATGCAATAGGAATGGAGATCATAAAGTATTTTTAAATCTGTGTAAATTACATTACTTCAGCTGTTGTGGACTAGTCAGTTACCAGCTTAATTTTATTTATCCATTTCACCTTACTATTTTGGGCTTTCACTACAGATTTTGTACATCACTTCTGGCAAATCAGAATGGTGCTTCTTCATGGCATGATGATGAATACCATATTTGCTGGCATATAAGACACAGTCCCCCCCAAAAAAATGCCTTCTGAAAATGGAGTGTGTCCTATACACCAGCAAATACAGTAACTGCTGCCCACCAAAGCAAAAAGGAAAGGAAAGGCACCTTTCTGTTCCTTTTTGCCTCAGCAGGAAGCAGAAACGACAGGAACAAGGAACAGCATACTAAAAAAAAAAAAAAATCCTAAAGAATACAGTCTTTAAATAGTGTGTGTCTTATATGCCAGTGCATCTAAGATGCTGGAAAATACAGTAGTTTGCTTCCTAACAGAGATGCAAGTGCTGTACAAGTCATGTCTTAAAATCATGAAAGGCATTTGACTACCTGTGTTAACATTCTGAGAGAGAACCTGGTTTATTATTGTTTTACTTATTCTGCAGGTACTGGGAAAGCAAAGATCCTGGATGCTGCAAGCTCCTCTTGTTGTTCCTTCACTCCTGACACCCTGCAAAGCATCAGAGAGTCCCTGCTGTGAAACAGATCTGCTTGAGCATTACAGTTCTTAAACCTCGTTTTCATGCCTTTCAGCCAGGTTTTCATCAGTGCCCTGGCTGGAAAATATATTCAAAAGAGGTGGCTTACAAAGTAGTACTTCCTGCTGGATAAACATGCATAGGATTGCACTATATAACATTTTTCACATAAAGGCTTAAAATTCAATTTGAGCATTTCTTGCACTACGTTCACTCTGCTCCTAATACAGATGGGGAAAGATGCAGGAAGCATTTGTAATCTGGAATTTTGTAGCCATTGCAGTGTTTATTTTGGTATTTACAAGCTTGACTAAAACAAGAACCGTTTTAGGACTTCTACAGAGGTGGGGTGGGGAGAATATCTCTCCACATCTGAGTCCACGTCCATAAGCAGGTGCCTACTGTGCATTGCAATATATACTGACAAGAACAACAACAGCCCACCTTAGACACATAGCATCAGTTTTGAAAGCATGTAAAACAATCAATGCATACTTTAAAATTCATAATTTAAAAATCATCTGGATAGGCCTGCTGGAAAAGACTGATCTTTACTGCTATTTTAAACTTAGCTAGTATATCCAGCTGATAAATCTCCTCTGGAAAGTCATTCCACACTCTGGAGCAGTCAAAGAAAATGTGTTCTGGGTAACAGTTACCTGTCTAGTTTTGCTGACTGAATTAAATGTCTCCCAGAGTGTGAGGGGTATATTATACAGGAGAAGGCAATCCCATAGGTAACCAGGACCCACACCACATACAGCTTTGGAGGAAATAACCAACACTTTGTACCTTGCATAGAAACTAACTAGCAGTCAATGGAGTGATTTTAAAACTGGCATAATATGATCACTCCTAGATATGCCAGTAACCTATCAAGCTGCCACAGTTCAAATTGATTGAAGTTTCTGAGTTTGGTGCAGAGGCGGTCCAATGTACAGTACACTGCAGAAGCCCAATCTTGAGCTTAAGTTACCAGATCAATAGAATTAACTCTCGACTAGGACATGGTGATATTAAAGGGGAACATGCCCTCTTTAATTTCTTCCCTAAGCAGCAGCAACATATATAGAAATACCTTCCTAGAATCTGCTTCTGTTTAGAGCAGTGGTTCTCAACCTGGGGGTCGGGACCCCTTTGGTGGTCAAACAACCATTTCACAGGGGTCACTGCTCCTCAATCCTGCCCCCCTTTTAAAAGAAGGTGGCCTCACAGCCAATGGGATCAGTGCTTCTGAGACCCCTGCGCTGGGAGGAGGGGAGAGGAGGCATGCTGGGCATTTCCCTGTCTTTCCCTGCCTGGTGGGAAAGCACTGGAGCAGCCTGAGGTGGAGCCGGAGGTGCGGAGAGCGGGAGGAGAGAGCTGGAGCCTGAATGTTAAGGCAGAGGTGAGGACACCAAGAGGAGAGAGCTGGAGCCAGAGCGTTAAGGCGGAGGTGAGGAGAGGAGACCTGCAAACCCCAGGATTCCATAGGATGGTGAAAGTGGAATAATAGCGCTATAACAGTCTAGTGCAGAAATAGCCAGGATGACTTTCTCCTCTCGCTTTTGTTGTGCGTGGACCCTTGGCGCTTGCCACAAGCACATGTTGTGTTCTTCGCCCTGACTGTCTTGCATTCCTCGCTTTTTGTATGTTCAGTGTCCGCACTCCCTTTAACGGAGGGAGGGAGTGAAACAAAACGCGTCTGCTTATGCCGCCGCCATCTTTCCTCTCTCCCTGTCCTTTCCTCCCTGCGCCTCGTGTAAAATGTGGGCTGTTTCGGCGTTGCCTTTGGGAGTGACTGGCTTTTTGAACTGTGGAAACCCAACATTCAGAACTAGAACTACTGCCTTAATTCTGGCATTGATGGACGCTTTCTGTGCTTAAAAAAGTGGGGGAGGGTTACCAGTTTTTAGGCATTAGAAGTCCATCCAGAGCAGTGATTTAGGGCAGTGTTTCCAATCTATGATTTTATGGTTGGGGGTCACCACAACATGAGGAACTGTATTAAGGGGTCGCAGCATTATGAAGGTTGAGAACCACTGGTTTAGAGGGATTGGTAGTATTAGCCAAGATGTTGCCACAATTCACACTGCTGAAGAAAGCTTATGCATAATGCCTCCTGAGAAAGATAACAACTGAGGACTTTTTAAAAATACAGCAACTCTTTCCAACTGTACCTCCCCATTCTTTCTAGTTATAAAGAAGAGTCAATGATGGACTATCATAATGTTATTGGTGGAAACAGAAGCTAGAATATTCAATCCATAGTTTCTCTGCCAGCCTGTGGAAAAGTGGTCTTTTCCCATTGTCTTTCACCTTGGCTTTCTCTAACGCAAAATGTACAACCCGACAAATTGAAGTTCTCGCTTAAAAAAAAATCTAAAATCTACTTGAGTCATTGCTATAATTTATCATAGATCAGTTAGCTTCTTAATGGTTTCTAAAAAATCTTCTAAATGCAAAATGTTTCTCCTCCTTTTCATCCTCACTATAGACAAATCACATGACTAAATGAATACGCTGTATTGTCAATGCATGCAGACAATAAAAACAATTCAGAAATAGCACAGCCTAAAAATAAATGAATTCATTTGTGATGTAAAACAAGTGTTCTTTCAAGTCAGAATGTGGAAAAGATAGTCTTTTTGTAATATAGAACAATTTATGGAAATAAGGAAAGTGTGATTATGGCTATTAGACAACCTAATAAATCATTCAGTATAAGGAAATTCTAAGCAGTATCCCAGAATTTTTGGTTTCAAGACCAGAGCTGTGCTCTACTTATAGTATATTTTGTCTTTTCAAAAATATGGTAAAACTGATGTTTGCTCCGCAGGAAAAACACATATTTTTCAAAACCTGCTTGAGAGTATTAGAATACTAACACTAATACTAATATCTCATACATAACCAACTTCTTCTCTAACTTCTTCTCAGAATTACTATGGGTGTTAATGAAGGAGGCAGGGGAATGAAGTCCAAAGTATTTACAATTTACTAGAAACGATTATGATGTTAGCAGCAGAGTTAAATACCAATAACCTCTATTAGCAGCTCACCCTGTCCAACATTAATATAGCCAGAAGGGAGGGGTGTTAACACCAGCATAAGCACTTTCTTCTTGTGTTGTTCAAGGAGGTTTCCTGTACCTTCAGGTGAAACAGTTTCCCTTGGCTGTGCAATGGCTTCTGGATGGCAGCTCTGCCTCCCAACACAAACAGCTATTAGTTATGCAGGTGTACATCAAGATAGCTCTATTCCATGGTCATCCAGCTAGCAGCTGTCACTTTTGAAGACCTCTGTGTATGATACATTCTCAGCTTCTGTCAGTTTTTATATTGAATACTCAACTTTCTGTACCTATTCCTCTATTAATGCATCCATGCATCGGTCTATGTGTATAGGTACATAAAGCAGATGATAAGCCAAGTTTTTGCTTATTCTGGCTGCAAAACAGCACAAACTTCAATAAGGAATAAACTGCTGTTACACAACTTAACTAAGAAAAGCACAGTTTTTCCCTTCAAAAATCCAAAATTTATTTTAAAAGGTGATCTCCAACGGATTTAGCCTAGATCTTAGTGCTGGCTACTGATTTGAGAAATCTGGAAGCCATAGTTGGAAAAGAAGAAGAAGGAGGAGGAGGAGGAGGAGGAATAATAATAATAGTAGTAGTAGTAGTAGTAGTAGTAATGGGTCCAAAATCCTCCAAATGCAGCAAAAGATTAGCAGTATTTTCCTCAGAGGCTTAGGAACACTATTAACCATTTTGAGAGGTTCTTCATTTCCTAAAATTTGGGGTTGAGCTTCTGGAACTCTATCAGGGGAGAATGCTCAAAATGACTGCAATAGCATGGACTACTTTTATTCATAGCCCAGTTCTAGGTTAACAGGAGCTTCTAAACTCAGCATTAACAGACCTGTTGAAAAGTTCCACTTTCAAAGGCCATTTCTGCACGGGGTATTTGAAACGGTGCAGTCTGTCCTCCAGGGAGGATGTCTGCACCTGGGACCAGACTGGGTCCAGACTACTTAATTTAGGTCTGCACCTCACCCCGCTCCAGAACGACCCCAAGTGGTTGTCTAGCGTGCTTTTGAAAGACTGGAAAAATCAGGTTTTTCAAAAGCACTGAGCGCACCATTGTGAGCCTGTTCCCTTGTGCAGATTTGCAGGCTCGCACCAATGCTAGCCTGTGATCTGCCAGGGGCGGGCTTTAGGCTGGCAAGCTTCAGCAGTTGGTCGAGACCCTTGACCAACCAGAAGCTGCCATTTTTGATGCTGGAGCAGTGCGGAGCGACGAGCACACACTGCTCTGGAGCAGCCTGGACCGGACTGGGGAGCCAGAAGATCCAGTAAATAGCGGTGCAAGGCAATTCCCTCGCCTCATGTGGAAATGGCCAAAGTAAGGGAAAATATATTCAAGGGTAATCATGTTGTCCATGCAGCAAAATACAACAAAATACAAAATCCACAAGCAGTGATACCACTTTGGGGGCCAACTCCAAAGTATAAAATACATTATGCAAGGTTCTGAAGCGTCACTGGCTTTTACACCAAGTAAAGATGTTAAAAATCATACTGGAGAAAAATGGTGATGATATTAGAGCCACAGGCCTACATTCTGTCTGAGATGTTGTCAGTTAAGATGATATTGAGGGATTTCAGAGCAAGATGGATTCTGGCAGTCCTGAGGGAGTTTGCTGCTGCTTGAGCAGGTGATATTTTTGAAGTCTTGGTTGATCTGCGGAGTAAGAAATGACCTGGGTAATTGATCTAATTGTTTCTGGGTATCATGCCCCTGTCCCAGGACCCAGACAGGACCCTTCCCAACAGCCACACCCTAGAGACATGAAGGAACAGTACTTACAGCAGCCAGTGTAGGTGGAAAAGGAGGAGCCAACTTATTTCATCAATGGCAACAGCCACACTGGCTCCTGTATTCCTTGCTCACATTCCTCAAGCCACTGAGCTTTGCCTGGACTGCAGATTGGACACCCTCTCTCTGGATTCATACCTAATTTGAACTTAGTTCCTCTAAACTTGCTAAGAACTCGGACTGACCAAGATAAACTTTGCTCCTGCTAACAGCCCAATTATACAGCTGGACACCTTGATGAGCTGCCAGTACAGGACACTAAACATCCTCACCCTGCTGATAGAACCAAACATGCTTTGGGTAGGATTGTTTTAATCTGTACTTTGCTGTAAATTGTTCACTTGTGACTTTTTTGAATTTGTCATGGAGAAATTTTATTTATTATATGCTGTCTTTGAAAGACTATGAACATCTTGTGCACACTTTAACTATGTGATGTGTAAAGTACTTTGGGGGCTAAATCGAACTGTAAGCCCAAAAAATGATTCAATGCAACTTAAGTTATGTGCGAAATTACTAAGTTTCCACTGATTCAATGCATCTACCACACTTGGGATGAACAACTAGCACAGTCTTTTGTCTTTCCTGAAATTCTACTTCCTCATACTGCATCACTGAATCTCACCAATTGGACTACTGGTAAAATAAATGTATAGTTTCCTCAAACATGCTGTCATTTAATTATAATTTCACGACATCCTAAACTGCACATGTCCACATCATGCATAAACTTTAATTGTATGCCCCTTTCTTGGTGCTTATCTTTTTTTTAAAAAATACCCAAATATCAAAGCCTCATTGTTTAGATGTCCTTCTCTGCAACCTCTCCCTCTCTAAAATAGCCTCATTAGATTTTAATATCAGTGAGTCACCAACTATATACAAGTCATAAATTGAAAACAAATTCTAGATGGAAAACATGGCAAATGTAAATGCCAAATGATATTATTTTACCCATAATCCTTCCTCAACCTTTCAAAAGCAGACGACATTGACTTTCTGCCACATAGTAGATAGTACCTTTACACAGGAAACAGCAACAGTCACAGACAGAACTTGTCCTTTAAAGAAGGTTAGCCACCAGTGTAACTTTATTTAGTAGTATTTGTTAGATGTGGCCTACACACGACCTTTGGTTGTAAGGGAAAAGGACTGGCCATTTGTAGTTAGTGGATTGGTATAATAATCCTTAGCATCAGGAATCTGAAGAACAGATGTCAGGTCATCAGATCAAACTGCTGCAGACTCCCAAGGCAATGGCACTTCTTACATACAACTGTGACATAAGGCAAAGATAACCAGAATGACCTCTTTTACTGTTAACTCTTTATTTCCAGTGCAAGCATTTCTTAGTATGATTTATTCCAAAAATCTGCTGTAGGAAATAATGTTCAGCAAACAGTTATTTTCCCCCCAATATTGAGACTAATTTATTTTATTAAACAAAACATTATAAAGCAGCACAGGGAGACTCATGTCAATGAAGCATTAACTTAATCCTTTGAATACAGGACAGTGAACCACTTACCAGCCAAAGGCCACATTCAGTTTCACAAAGTTCTTAGAGACTGTGTTACAGTGTTGACAAGTTAGATTGCCAGGTTGGATATAGGACGGGGCTCCTGAATCCTGAATAGACTGTGGAACCTGACAAGGAACCACAAAGCTCTGTCAAGCTAGAAAAAGGTCTTCCCTTCCCTTCCATACTGCTGAAAGTTGGGGTTTGGAAAGGAAGGAAGGACAGGCACCTTCAACCAGCTTGACAGATATTTCCAGTACCTCACCTTGCTCCGCAGTCTGTGCAGGACTGAAGTTTCATAAAAAGTGGAAGACCTTCCTTTTTGATTCACCATCTTAAGCCACTGAGTTATGTTTAAGGTGCTGAGATGGGTAGTGACTGGTGGGGTGCTGGGGATTTCATTCTATGCATTGTTGTGGTGTTATATTTTATTGTCTTTGCCCCGATTGTATATATTGATCTTCCACCCCTTGGTGAAAAGGGCATTATAAATAAATGTTATTATTATATGCAAAAATAGCATAACACACAAGGTCCCAGAATGGATTCCTCTATTATATGTGGTCCTACTATATCTTCCTGCCATTAACTAAATTGTCAGAGAAGGGGGAAACCCCACACAAAACCTGGAAAACCAACAAATGATGCTGTAAGGAGGAATGGTCTAAATGGGGAAACCCTGAGGGTTGGAACATAATCCTCAGAAAGCCAAATCCACCTTCAGAGACTGAGGTTCCTTGCTTCTGCTTTAAACATGTATCCTTTCCACTCATCAGTATCAATTATGCTTAAATCCTGAGATCTGGAAGCAACTCTCAGGTATATATGTTTAGTTTGGCTGATTTACTTAGCAGCTGATATCTGCTCCTTACTATCATTACGATACTTCATTAATTTCATGGCCAACGCTCACGGCTTAGTCAGGATGAAAGCACTCGAGTAACCTGGAGATATCTAAATCAATGGTAGAGAGCAGCTTCCCCATCAAATCAAGAGGTCATGAAATTATTAATCCAAGGCGAAGGGTTCGCTCTACCTCAAAGCAGAATAAAATGTGTTAACACATCATGCAACATTTAAAGCTGCCACTGACCATGCATAACATGAAAGGCATTTTATTCAGGTAGAAATTGTACAGCCATAAGAGTAGACCTAATTCACATAAATGCACAAATTATTTCACAGGGAGATGCAGATGGTAGGAACAGCAACAGAAACATTAAAGAAACAATAATATTATGTTCCACAGCTGCATTTTGTTTTTTTAAATCACTGCCCATGGCCACTGGAAAGAGGGGAGGAAAAGATCAGTGACAGAGGTGGCTGTTCGTCAGTGCAGTGATATACGCTGTTAATAGAAGTTATTATTCTCAAGCAAAACCCTTGAGCCTTGGGATCTGTAAGCACTGCTTTTGTGAGAGGATTTAAGTGAGAAACGAGAGCTAAGGAACAGTAAGAACAGATGTGCATAAGGCCTCTTGGGATGTGTAGGAACTTGGAGTAATCAAAAATACACTTGTTCCATGAAGCAGAATTAAAGTTCTGAAGACTATAATACTCATGTTTAGATGTAAAAAGTTACTTTAACAATAACTCTATTTTTTAGAATAACAAATAGTTGAGAAAAACAAACTCTTTCTGGTATATGTTTGCAGTTTCATTAGCATACACTCAGTAGGAGGAGGAGCAGTAGTAGTATGTGCCTTTAAGTTGCCTGTCAATTTATGGCAACCCCACAAACTTTGTAGAGCTTTCTTAAGGAGTACTTAGTGGTGGTTTTGCCATTGCCTTCCCCTGAGTATACCCTAACAAACCCTGGTATTCCTTGGGGGTCCCTCATCCAAGGAGAAACCAGGCCTGACTCTGCTTTGCCTCCAAGACCAGACAGGATCTGGTGCCTTCAAGGTGTTCAGGCTTAACACTTACGCATTAATCTTTTCCAATGGCTTCTCTCAACTTGGCTTCCCTACACATGGATGATATCCCATGATCATTCAAGCAGAAGACAACACATACAACCTTTCTCTTCTCCATTCCCTTCTTCCCTTGAAGCTTCTGTATCCTCCCCCAAAAATGTATCCAGAGGATCAGGGGCCATCCTGAATAATACAGGCTGTGTCATATGGGGCTGCAGTATAAGGGAGGGGGAAGGCACAAATGCCAGGCTCCGGTGATGTTATGCTATTCACACAGAAGATCACTACATAAGTAGTTCCACTCTTTCCATGTGTCTGTGGAAGGAGGGAGTGATGCAGCAGTGGCAGTAGGTGCAGAAGGAAGCTGCAGGACCCAAACCGCCTGTTCAGGATTGCCAGGGGAGGGGCAAAAAAAAAAAACCTGCCAGGGGGTCCGTGTACCTTTAATGGCTGTGTAGAACAGGGCATTGCAGCAGGTGTTGCTTGCCACACAATCAATCAGGTAACAAGCAACTCCTGTTAAAATGCCCTATTCTACGCAGCCATTAAAGATACAGAAACTCTCTGGCTCTTTTCTCTTGCAACCCTGTTGAAAAACTGGCTTCCAAGAGAAGGAGTATCCCCAGAACTAAGACATTACAGGAGTGCTTTGACAACTGCCTGTTCCATGGCACATGTGATTGTCCAAACCACCAACCCCATACTGCCTTGGCTCAATCAACTTCTCACCACAAAACCCATGCTTCCAAAGAGCAAGTGACTTCTTTCTGCTGTCACTGATGATGACTGCTTCTTATTTTCCTTGACAGTATGGATGGCTTTTCCTTCATTTCTGCTGCCAGTGTAACTACAACAGTAATAATAATAATGATGATGATAATTATAATATTTTATTTGTTACTCGCCTCTCCTCAAAGCTCGGGGCAGGGTACAACAAAGCTTAAAATACAATGTTGTGTATTTTATAGCACTATTATTCCACTTTCAACATCCTATGGAATCCTGGGGTTTGCAGTTTAGGGAGGGGGATTTAGAATTCCCAGCAAGAGAGCTCTTTGGCTTCAGTAAACTGCAAACCTCAGAATTCCACAGGATGTTGAAAGTGGAATAATAGCACTAGAACAGTGTGGTGTGGAAAGGTCCTAACACAACCCCCACAGTTCTGCAGTCTCTGAATTTTTGGACAAGGTTCATGGTCCAAACCCTGTGGAGGGAAACAGAAGAACAGAAAAATCAGTTGTGTTAGCACATGTTGGCTCAGGCAGCCACTGGATACAACCCAACAAGATTAGTCTTCATGTGTCTGCAATATTATGATCCCGGGGGACATAAGAGCTCTAATGTTTTAAAAATTAAAGTTGCTTATAATTTTCAACCAATATCAAATGCTGTGGCTTAATAAAGTCTTTCTCAAATTATCAACTCTCATCACAAAATCAACACATTCATAGTTCTCAGGGGCATATAAAATATGCATCTATAATGTGTATTGGCTTTCACTGAACAGGCTACTATCTGCACAGTTGTATCCATTCAAATTCCACACACAAGTACTGTGATTTCAAAATTATGCAAATAACCAAATAGAAAATTGAAAATTGAATTTTCAGGTTCCACCACAAGAACATGTTACTACTTTACATAGTTTTGTGCTTCTTAATATTGACAGTAAGAACAGCCTAAGACTAATATTTTCTACTTATTAAATACATGTTATATGTGAAGTTGGTGTAATCACATTTGTTCTTTATACAAAAGGATGCAGAGAAGACTAACATTTATTCAAAATGAATTCTGAATTTTAAAAAAATCTTCCTTATGTGTTTTTTAGAAATAAACTTGTGAACAGCAAACATCCTAGAAATACTTCTCAAACTACCTTCTAAACTTTTACCAAATTCTCCAACTTAAGGCATACACCTGATATTAAACATGTGGTTTGATTTACACTGCCTGTATCTTTTTGAACTACAAACGGCCTTCAAGAAATGGGAGGGGAGGTGATCAGGATTAGGCAAGGCAGGGTAGATTAACTATTTCCTCTCATATCCTGGGCCATTTCTGCACTACACTGTTATAGTGCTTTTATTCCACTTTCAACATCCTGTGGAATTCTGGGGTTTGTAGTTTACTGAGGCCAAAGAGCTCTCTGGCTGAGAATTCTAAAGGCCCCTCCCTAAACTGCAAACCCCAGGATTCCATAGGATGTTGAAAGTGGAATAATAGCACTATAACAGTGTAGTGCAGAAAGGCACCTGGTCCTGATAAAACTACAATGTTAAATTTGTGACTTATCTTGAAAAGTACATTTTATATTGAAGTGAATAGGAGCTTCTCTCCCAGGAACCCAACTAGACCCATCATGGGGCCAGAGAATCTATCCTTGATTTTACTGCTCTGACATATACAGGAGCTTTGTCAGAGGCCATTTCCACACTAGACTGTTATAGCGCTATTATTCCACTTATAACATCCTATGGGATCCTGGGGTTTGCAGTTTAGGGAGGGACCAGGTGGCCCCTCCTGAAACTACAAACCCCAGGATTCCATAGAATGTTTCAGGTGGAATAATAGCGCTATAACAGTCCAGTGCAGAAATGGCCAGAGTAATTCAGCTTGAAAGAGATGTAAGAATGGTAGTAAAACCAAGAGTGGGTTTGCTGCCCTTTCTCTGGCACATCCACCAGCTGTGCCATAGTCTTCTGTGGCAAACAGCAGCATAGGTGGGAGAGGATTTGTGACTGTGACATAGAAGGAAACTATTATCTTCCTCTTTGTAGACCGTCATCTCAGCTCTAATCAGGCCTCCTGGGAGTCGCTGTTTAGAATTTTAAAGAATATGTATTTTGACTTTCCATTAAAAAATTATTGTTGCCCTTCTTTTTCCAGAAAAAAGTAGCTATTTTTATTATTTGTAGTTCTTAAAATTAGAAAAAGATTTGTACCTGCTGTATCTTTGGCCAAACTAGTTGACGTTTTAGTTTTAACCGGTGATTTTGTAATCATGTGTTGTAACTACCATTTCATATTTTCTTTCTACAATCCATAATCATTTTTGATATTGCTGGTTTAATATGTATTTCTAATGTCTTATGTTATGTCTTCAAGTCAACTAAACATTAAGGTAACCCTTTTTTCCTCAGATAAAAGCTCTGTGCTTTTAATATGTGTATCATACAGAAACTCAGCAGCCTTCTTATATTGAAAGCTAGTCTTGCTAGATTTCTGCACATCCTGTAGGCATAGAAGGCTCAGAATCTCAGTCGAAATAAAGTGACAATCTTTGTCAAGGGTGCTTATGAAAATGTGAGGACCTGATGTATTGCTCACATAGCCTGTAACAAAATACAGTTTCAAGATATTGTGATTTAAGTTCAGGAAGGTTAATTAGAAAGCATTGCTGTAGTTTATGCGGGTCAGGTAGTTTGGGACCTAGAGTAGCTCAGAGTAGACAATGATGGAGAACTAGCCAGAAGTGGTGTAAGGCAGCTTTCTATATATGGATCATAAGCTTGTACTGTATATGTTTCTAGAGAGGTATCCAGTGGATGAAACAATAAAAGACAAGATGTTATAGAAAGTGGGAGATTTTGTCATCAGGGTTTTCTACACAGAGGTATAATGTGTTATAATAGAAAACCACACAAAAGAAGGTAACAGTAGTTAAGGTGTAGATGAACAGAAGACGAACTAGCATTTTAGGCAATGATACAGAGATGAATGGTCTGGTTTTCTCAGTGTGATATTCTTCCAAGAACAGGGATTCTACAGGTCTTAATGTGTGCACAAATATTGCTTGTAATTTTTGCTGATAGATTAGTCTCAGAGCATAGATATGTTGTTTCCACTTTACAGTTGACATCTCTGGCTATAAAAGCACTTTTACAAACCTCTTTAGTAGCCATCTTAAATCTGATTTATAATTGTTGCCACAATTTTCATGACTAAGAAAACTTGTAATAATCCTCAACAGATGCTAGCCAACAGGTGCAGCTGAATAGCACTGCCATAAGCTCCAATCAATTTGGTTTCCTCTGCTGTTAACAATCGGGCAAGCAGAACGAGAGGAAGATTTTACATAATACTTTTAATAGGCTGCAAAAACTGAGGTGAGGAAACAGGACCCTGATGTATAATCAAGAAAGCACATTGTGCCATCATTATCATCGTCCTCCAGAGCTGTGCTTTTTATGACTTATATATGGAAATTAAAATGAAGGTCAGTATTCTGAAAACTCAGTATTGCTTGCAAGTCGTCAAAACGAACTCTCAAGCATGTTGTGTAAGGATTCTTCATTCCTTGCTTTGATGGAACAGTTAGTTTCAATACAAACAAGTTAACAGAATCAAGTCAAAGAATAAGTTCTTTTTTGTTGCAAGCCATTTCATGTATTGTTCATAGTTCTAGGCCAAATTGTACATACTTCTAGGAATTAGGAGGGTGTATGGTTGGCTCTTAACTTGGAATGAAAGTAAAATTAGCAACCTGTATGGTAATAAAAATATTACTGCCTCCTAGCAGTATATAGATCTGTTCCAAGGAGAGTGGTAAACATTTTTTAAAAATAATAAATACTTTCCAACATTTCTCAGATTAAAACTGAGACACATGTGGCCGAGCAACATCACAGTGTGGTCAAGGTGGCAAATGTTATTAATGAAGAAGACACAAGGACAGGCTACAGCAGTTTGTTTTTGCCTGAAATTATTGGGAAGGACAAGATTCTGCTCCCTTCTCTCCTCACCCCTTGCTGAGTTCATTGAGTGCAAACTGCTTTTGTAATTTGAACTTAGTTTGCAGCAATTACAGTAAGTTGAGGACTAGGGAGAAAAGTGAGAGGTGAAGAAAGAAACTGGGACATTTTAAAAACAGCTGAAAAAGTGGGATGATAGAGAATTATTCCCCAAATCAGGGAAGCTGGGAGTATGGTAACCAGCTGAACTTAGTGGATCTTACTACTGAGTAAAAATGTCTTGGGATCTGACTTTAGCCTCAATCAATCTGTGACAACAGCAACAAATAATCGTGTATTTCTATAACTCAAGCTTGTTAAAATTCAGTCATTTGAATTTGAGCAGAGTTGTGTTGAAGAAGCTTTTGTATATAAGAAGTCTTGACAGTTCAGGGAGTTGAGAGACTTAAGCAAGAATACCTGGTTAAAAGAAAGCTTCATAAGAAATGTTAGAAATAGCATTTATCATTCATATCTGAGATTTCCAGATAGAATGGCATTGCACAGCCTGATCAAGGTTTTCTACGACACACAGAATCCGTAAGAGGGTTGTGTGTGTGTGCGTGTGTGTGTGTGTGGGCAGGAGCAAGAAAGCTGTGGAATGAGCACATGACACCAGACTGGAGAACAGAAGGCCAGAACTTTATTTGCTACAGCATACTAATGGGTTGGCCAACGCATGGGTCTGGATCCTGGCATCGATCAACCCGCTGTTAACCGATGAACCCAAGCTTCCGGTCCACTGCTGGAATCCCGATGAGATGGCAGAGTGGAGGCCACTGGCCAGGCATCCCCTGCCACCCCAAGGTGCAAGGGAGGCATGTCCCCCTGAGCTGGACATGTTCACTGCCACCTTACACCCCTACCAAACCACGAGGGCCACCGCACCAATGCCTACGGCCCTTGGCCTGACCAACCAGAATCCAATCCCCATGCAACCACCAACAAGGCAGGCACCAGGCTACCTTCCGCCAACCCAAGAGCAGCTGAAGCCAATAAAAAATCCCACCCAGGGAAGCCTCAAACATCCTGAGCTGGGGCATGCAGAGGGTCCAACTCACAGCTGCAATTCTGGCCTAATGTATCCAGAGAAGGCCTTAGACCTTCAATGCCCAACCCTCTGAATGTCGCCTGCTGACAATCCACACTCCGAGGCCACAGTAGCGGCTCCGATAGGAAGAAGTGACTGCCAAACAGCCAAGCAGAGAAGAGGCCACCCAGATGAGAGCAGAGGATTAAACCCCCTGCCACCACCTGGCTGAGCCTCAGTAGCCAATCAGACCATGCAAGGCACAATCTGATTGGTTGGAGCCCCATGGGCATCCAGGGAACCCGGGAGCACGGCCCCTCGCACCGGAAGCAGTCCCTACTGGGCCCAGCGTGCCAAGGACATGCCATTCCCCAGACCGCTCCACCACGCAAATGGTACCGTGAGGGTGTCACACGGTGCACTTTTAGACTGCTCATGTTTTCAGACTGGTTTTACGACGTTTTAAAGAGTAATTTGATGTGTTTTTAAAATATTTTTTTTCTTTGGATAATTTTAATTGGTTTTCATTTGTTCATTATCTCGGAAGCCTTTGTGGGCTGGGAGGTAATAACAGAAATACTATAAATACATAAGTAAATAAAGTCCTACCATGTCAGCCACCAGTAAGCCACAACTACAGAGAGAAATGTAAGGTCCTACATTTAGGCAGAAAAAATGAAATGCACAAATATAGGATGGGGGATGTGTGGCTGGATAGCAGTACATATGGAAGGGATCTAGGAATCTTTGTAGATCACAAGCTGAACATGCAATGGCGGTTTGATGCGGCAGCCAAGAAAGCCAATGCTATTCTTGAGCCCTTTCTGTACAAAGGAGATACATTGTTGCATCATGAATACATCTGCACGTCAAACCAGTTTGATGTCATTCTGCCATAGTTTGTTCCGCACATGTTCAGCTCTTACTGCGGTTCACATCGGTGCAACATAAAAACGGAAAAACTCCGATGCAAACCAACCACAACAGTGCCGCTGCATTTTTTCGTACATGCGGAAGCGTTACATCGATTCACACTACAGAGCTGGGCATTAAATTGACCAATCAGCGGTGGCAGAGTTGAGGAGGGAAGGGAATAGGAGTTCCCAGAGAACTGACGATGCAGAAGCTACAAATGATTTTCTTCTCTTTACTTCGACAGAAATTGGAGGGCATGCAGATAGGAATCAGGGTAAGTCAGAGTAAAAAACACCGCTCATAAAACGTGATGAAACACTCCTCCACTTTAGTGCAGACATGGCTTTGGTTGCATCAATAGGAGTATGGTGTCTAGATTGAGGGAAGTAATGGTACCACTCTATTCTGCATTGGTTAGGCCTCATTTGGAATACTGTGGCCATTTCCATATGTGGTATTTAAAAAGGTGCAGTGCGTCCTCCATAGAAGATGTCTGTACCTTGGAGCAGACTGGGTTCGGACTACTTACCATAGATCTGCACCTCAGTCCGCTCCGGAACGACCCCAAGTGGTCCTCCAGTGTGCTTTTGAAAGACCTGATTTTTCTGGTCTTTCAAAAGCATGGAGCACGCCACTGCGAGCCTGCTCCCTTGTGCAGATTCACAGGTTCGCACCAATGCAAACCTGCAATCTGCCGAGTGCGGGCTTTAGGCTGGTGAGCTTCATCGGTTGGTCAAGACCCACGACCAACCGGAAGCTGCCATTTTGGATGCTGGAGCAGTACAGAGCGACAACCATGCACTGCTTCTCCTCACCCTGGACTGGACCGGACCGCCAGAAGATTCGATAAGTAGCAGTGCTGGGAGATTCCCTTGCCCTGTGCAGAAATGGCCTTTGTCCAGTTCTAGGCACCTCAATTCAAGAAGGATACCGATAAGCCGGAGCATGTCCAGAGGAGGGCAATCAAAATGGTGAAGGGTCTGAAAGCCATGCCCTATGAGGAGCAGCTTAGGAAGCTGAGTATGTTTAGTCTGCAGAAGAGAAGGTTAAGAGGGGACATGATAGCTGTGTTTAAATATTTGAAGGGTTGTCATGTCGAAGAGGTAGCGGGCTTGTCTTCCACTGCTCCAGAAACTAGGACAAGGAGCAATGGATTCAAGCTGCAGGAAAGGACATTCCATTAAGTTGCAATATTTTTATCCACATGAAAGCTCACTTAAATTAGTATTTAAATGTTGTTTTTAAATGCATTCTTTCTGAAAATACCCATTTCTAAAAATATTTTGAGATTAAACAAATACACACTTTTTTTTTTTGAGCTGACAACTGTGTCAGAATATTTGAAAAGTGTGAAAGCAAATGGAAAACCGAATTCTGTCATGTTAGTCCAGGAGGTCAGTTCATTCCATATTAGAATTCAGAAAGATCCAGAGCCTCAAGCATTCACAAATGCCATTCCAATCACATTACCAGTTTAGACTTTTGGAGATCAGCCAGCATGTCTCACAGGCAACAGGGCCCTAGAAGAAGGCTTCCCACTGCAGTGCCAGTGATTCCATAACTAGTGTGCATACTACTTCACATTCATCTTTGCACTGATATCTGTATGATAGATACAATCATTTTGCTACAATAACAAATCTATAGAGAGACATGGAGAAGGAAGAATGCTCTGAAACTTAAGGTAATCATAGGCAATACTGGTTTGCAGCTCTGTACAAAAGACAAATCCAGTTTGAAGCAGGACAGGTGCCACTGAGTTCTAGTTGTGTTATTTCTTTCGGGGGATGAAAGAAGTAACATAACTTCACCAGTGCTGTGGAAGGAACCAACCTCTGAATGAAACCTGTGTGCTGAATGCTTCAGTTTTGCCCACTGGGTGCTGTTTCCTTCTAATGTCATTGCAGCAGCATTGCACACCACCAGTACAATGATAACGGCACATCATCCTTACAATGACTTGGATGCTAAGTTGCTTGCACTCTTTATACAGTGAAGTGATTTCTGCCCTCTTCAACTGCAGCCTCCCACACCATTTGCAAAGGCTGTTTGCTTCTGAACTCTGCTGTGTTTACAGAAAAGAAGTCAGGAGTCAGTTCTGGGTCACATAGAAGCCATATTAACACTAACAAGATAACACTTATAAAAAGAACATTCTGAAGGTCACCGGGAATGTTCCTTTCGGCCTATCAGCACTGCTAAGCTTGATCTGCTACAGCATGAATCTGGCACACCAAGAGCAGAGCTCACACATCCACACAATGGGGGCCCTGTTTCTGGAGCTGATCCAGAGCCTCAAAACACTTTAATCCACACTTCCATAGACTTCTAACTACATACTATACCATATTAATCCATTTCACATACACACATGTCTCCCTCCTACCCTCTCCATTCCACACTAAGGTTACATCCTGCCTTAGCAAAAAACACTTTTGTTTACACAAATTCCTGCCCACCTAAGGTCTTTATCCTTTGAAAACCTGATTTGGACAGTTTGGGGACTTCTGTGGAACAGCACGGGCCACAGTGCAGGGGTATTCATCAGTGAAAACTGAGTGCTTCAACTTATGTGATTAGAAATTCTCTTTACAAACCTACGATTGAAGACAATCCTATGTTTATAATCCCATGCATGTATAATTCTATGTTTATACACCAAACAATCTAAAGTCTACTACATTTGCCTTTTTACAGCAATAGTACTCACTATAATCAATTTGTCTTTCCTTTAAAGATAGGAATGGAACAGCTGGCTGTAAATGTAAGGCTGTCATTCTTAACATTGACCTTAGGCTCTCACTACAGGAAAGATTGTTAATACAAGTTAACATTCTAGTGTCATACTGGAAGCAAACTGCCCCACTAGGTTCTTTTCACTCAGCTCTCCAGCCATATGACTGGACCTGGGGCACTCCATGATTATTTTGACTCATGCTTTATTCCAGGAAAAAGAAAAGGTAGACAATTTTTTGATATCTGCAGCTTGCTGCTTTAGGTAGAGCAGATGGGAACCATCCATAGCCATCAGTCAACACTTCATCTATGCAAGTATCCATGTTTCTTTTTCAAGAGCTGTGCCCGGCTAGCTGTGCCATCTGTGCTGTGCCCAAGGAGTGCTTTGCAGTCTGTTCTTCAGCATTCTTTACTGGCATTCCTGGAAAAGGTTATGCAACATGCTGCTCTTTCCATGTGACATATTTTTTTAAATCTGAACCCAAGCATACAGATGCCCTAGAAAGATTTCTTGCCTGTCCTTATTGATTTGTTCCATCAGTCATCTATAGCATTTCACAGCTGCCATTATCTATGTCCTCTTTTATCCATCTCTAATTACAACTGCCTCAAAACTAATTTTCTGGTTTGAACTAACCCTTTACTCTTAAAGCACAATGATTTTGTGAAAGCGTCTTTTTAATGCAAACTGGTCAAGCTAGTGACTGATTTTCTGTGGGAGGGGGAATAATAATTCCATGTAGAGTTTTCAAGTTGAGCTATTACTTAAACATATCATCTTCCATTTATAACATCTCCCATAGTATCTTCCATAGAAAATCCTGTTCACTTTCCTTATCCTACTCAGCTCAGTCCAAATTATTTACATAGAATGAAATTCATTTACATATTAAGAGGCCATATATATTTTGAACAGCTTCTATGACCTAAGAGGTAATTGTACAGATGAGTCTTTCATAATTAATACATGAAGAGCAATTTACACACCAAAAAGCCACCCATTTCACAAAATAAAATGGGGATTGGGATCAGAAATCTTGTTCTTTTTCCTAATGTAGATAAAAAAGAAAAATGACAGGGAAATCAGTTGCTTTGCTGTATAATTGGACACTCCACATACAGTTAAAACAAGAGTGTACTACATCTGGTCAACCTACTGCTAATCCTTACTTTATAATGGCTTGAAATGAAGCAAAAATGGCAATTATGTTGAGCTGATCTCAAAAATGGTCAGGATAATTCCATGACCTTCTGCGACATACACAGTTCAAATGTGTTGTGTAAGTAATGCAATTGCACACAGAATATTAGGATTTTTAGTGATTACTACAGCAACTTTTATGTATATCTAATTGATTTGGTCAATTGTATATATTAAGTATATGTTTATTTTGGGGAATTTGGCAAAAAAAAAATTCAGTGTGCTGTTCTACACTCAAAAGCAATATTCTTTGAAACATTTTTTTTTCAAGGAAAAATATGAAGAGGGTTTTGCTTTTATGTGATACATCACTCAGCTTTCATCCACTGAAATTAAGTTTTGACAGCATAGGTCGTATCAGAAAAAGTAATATTTCTTTTCCCTCTTTTTTTAGGATGCAAAACAGTTTCACTCAGATTCTACAAGAAAATAAAGCTACCAGCTGCCAAGGGAATAGCTTATTGATAGAAAGACTGCTCTAATCATGGGCAAAAGAAGGACAGTCCTCAACAATCTGAATGTAAAGTAGTCTTCATGTAATACAGCAAAATTTTTGACTGTTTTTAAGTTTTTCATTCTCCTTTGGAAAGAAGCCAGCTGCTTTCACAATAATGTATAACTCTGCCAGGATTCAGAACAAATCTCTACAATATAGTGGGCCCCCAGTATCCGCAAGGGTTTGGTTCCAGGACCCCCTCTGGATATCAAAATTTGTGGATGCTCTAATCCCATTATGTGTAATGGTGTAGTAAATAGCATCCCTTATATAAAATGTCAAAATCAAAGTTTGCTTTTCGGATTTTTAAAAATATTTTCAAGACATGGTGGGTTGAATCCATGGATATGGGAGGCTTACTGTAATTTAGGGGCAAGGGGAACAATTTCATTGAACTTTTTAAAAAACTCTTTAACATATTCAGGATTCAGCTGTAGGGAAGGTGGGTTTATGAAAAAAAATCCAATTAATTGATAATACTGTCATAAGAACAAAGATCAAAAAGTCACTATTCATGATGAAATAATGGGATTTGAATTATTTTTTTATCCTTAATACATAGAACCCTTGAATTATTTGTAACTGTAGACACTACCTTCTGAGGACCAACTATAGAGCACAGGGGGTTTCCCTCTAAAATCACAGAATCATAGAGCTGGATTCTAGGCCATCTCACTCACACCCAGCTTGGGACAGAAAATCTATTTGAAGTGCATTTTCAGAAAATGGCTGCCAGCTTCTTTTTGAAAACTTCTAGTGAAGGAAAGGCCACCACCCTTCTGACTAATTGGTTCCATTGCTGAATTTCTCTTACTATCAGGAAATTCCTATAGAAATTCATCCAATATCTATATCTCTGTTCTTTACCCCTGACACATTTTCCTGTCTCCTGGAGCAGCAGAGAACTATATAATAGTCCTTCAGTTAATTGAATAATATCCCCCCCCCCAAAAAAAGCAATCTTTTCTTCTAGAGTCAAAAGACACCCAGAGTTTGTTTTCTGGTGACCATGGCCATTTCTGCACTAGACTGTTATAGTGCTATTTACACTTACAACATCTTTTGGGCCCTCTTTAAACTGCAAACCCCAAGTGTCCATAGGATGTTGAAAGTGCAATAATAGCACTACAACAGTCTAGCGCCGAAATGACCCATGTTTTTTGTGCTCCTCTGATCTCATTCTATTTTTTCTCTGTCACTCTTAGAGTGTGGCGCTGAGCACTAAACACAGTGCTCCATGTAAGATCTGAATAGTGTGAAATAAAATGGAGCAATTACTTTCTGTGACCAGAGTTAATGTATGCAGCTTAAGATTGTATTAGTCTCCTTTGCAGTGTCATCACACCAAGTGGTTGAAAATCAAAAACCATTCAAAATCACAGTTACATGATTAAAGTGAGTATATAATAGATTTATTGCTTGGGAACTTGTAATTACGCACTTTAATTTATTATACCATGGCACTAACTTTCCATGGTGGTGGGATTCCATCCTCCTGTAGGGCAAGATACTATGCTGATGATAGCATTGCTACTGGTAGGATCTCCCAGGATAGGTTGGCTTTAGCTGAAAAGCCAGACAAAACATGCCAAACAGTGAGGAAAAGGCACTGGGCAGCAGCAGTAGTGGAGTGTGACACCAGTGGTGGATCTTTCAAAGACAACAGCAATCAGAGGCATATCTATGGTGAGTAAGTAGGGCACACACCCTGGGCACCAGTGCCAAGTCAGCACAAAAAAAGCCCTACCAGAAGATTTAGCAGAGGAGGAGGAGGAGGAGGAGGAGGAGGAGCAGGCGGCAGCAGTGGCCCCGGAGGTGGGGGCACAACTTCCATGCTTGCCCTAGGCACTGCTTATGCTAGATACACCTCTGACAGCAACAGTACTTTAGTTAATTCTTGTTAATACTGTGTAAACCCAATGATGCAATCATCCAGACAGAAGCAAGAGTTAAGAAGAAGAGACCAAGGCTGTTTCCCCACTGCACTGCTATAGTGGTATTATTCTACTTTCAACCTCTTCTGGAATCCTGGGGTTTGTAGTTTAGGCAGGGGCATTTAGCATTCTCAGCCAAAGAGCTCTTTGGCCTCAGTAAACTACAAACTCCAGAATTCCACAGGATGTCAAATGTGGAATAATAGCACTATAACAGTATAGTGCAGAAAAGCAGCCCGATGTCAGAAGGCACCCAACCAGCTACTGAAATATAAATAGCACTGTGCCTAATGATGCAACTGAATTCGGACTGAAAGGATGTTCAACTGCTATGCTCAGATGTGAAAGGCAAGTCTGAAGTGGCAAAGTACTCATAATACAAACACAGAATTTGAGAACCATGAAGCAGGAGAAGTTAGAAATTATAAAACAAGAAATGGAATGCACGAACATTGCGATATTTGGGGAGTAGGAGCTAAAGTGGACAAAAATGGGACATTTTCAATCAGATAAACACATAGCATTTTATTCTGGAAATAAGAACCTGAGAATAAATAATGGTAGCATTAATAATGAGGTAAGATGTAGCAAGAGCAGCCAGGGAATGCAAGTCTGACCAAATAAAATCAATAAAAATTCAGTAAAAACCTATCAGTATAACCCTAATCCAAGTTTATCTTCCCAATAAAGATGAGGAAGACATCTAAAAATTCTGGGGAGGCCCCTGAGGAACCTGACCACGAGATAACAGAAAGTTTCCTTTCATATTACATAGTGAGGGACAAATGGACTAGTGTGTTTGAGTAAGAGTTTACACTAATAATCTGCTGCCATGTGTTCATAAGCCTATATGAGAACTAGCACATGATGGATACTAAAAATCCTGTCCTCTCAACACAAAAATTTTGTAAAGTATTATCTCCATCTGTGCAACTAAACCTGCTCAATGCAGAGTTACTCCATCACTCAATATTGCGGATGTGATATATGAGAAGTGAAGTGCCTGGAATAGAAGGGAACCTTGAACAGAGATTCCAAACAGTATGATGGGTTGCAGCACCTGGTCTCGATATGGCATTTCTAAGTGAGAGGGAGATCCAGATAGCATGCAAGAATACTTTAAATTAATGGACATAGCATTATGAGACTGTATCGATCCAAAGTCCTAGTTGCTCCAAGATAGAGATATGTTTGGAATAGGTGCTGGAAAGGGGCAGGAAAAGGAAGAATCAGGATACTAGATAACTCTTTCCCTTCTCCTCTGAGCTTACTGAGGAAACTTGCAGAAGCCATTCAAGGAAGTTAATTTAGAGGAAAAATCACAGGACATTTAAATTTTCTCTTCTTGCAGTTACAAACTGCAGTTAAAATTAATTGCATTCATATGGCTAATTTTTGCATCACACTCCATTTACTCAGAACATATACTATGTCCCCCAGTCTTACCAGTTTAGTGTAGTTGAAGCTATCTGACTTGTTATGATGTGTGTTTCTATATCTTGAGGATTATCTCTAAATGTCAAATTCCACTGAAGGCTCTTTGACAAATAGTTAGGATTGAATATCATCCTGCTGAAGTATGAACTATGCATACTCTGATAGTTCCAGCTGTCTCCTGGGAGAAAACTTGTTTGGACTGGGTTCAATTTGGAATTTTATAAATGAAGAATCATTCCTATTGCACACAGTCCTAAGCATCAGTGATGTTAAGACTAGTTGGGAAGATCAAGACATGAGCAGTGTGTTGACTCCACAGAATGAATGCTTCCTTCAAAAATGGCAGCATGTTTTCAAGAATGGTACAGATGCTTGCCTTGTAAAGAATGTACCAACTCCTTGGCCCTTTCCACATGTGGGAAAGGAACCGCACAAAAATGGGACTCACCAGATTTCTTCACCATCCGGGCGAGTCCGTCGGGACGAGGAGCAGTGCGAGCTCGCCACTCTGCACTGCTCCAGCGTCCAAAATGGCAGCTTCCAATTGGTGAAGGCTCTCCACCAACCGGAGAAGCTCACCAGACTAAAGCACACCCCCTGCAGATCTGCAGGCACGCACTAGTGCGCGCCTGCAAATCTGCACCGGAGCACGGCAACAGAGCAACATGGAGTCGCGTGCTCCATGCTTTTTAAAAACCTCTTAAAAGAAGTTTTTAAAAAGCACGCTGCATGACCAGTTCCGGTCGCTCCGAACCAGACTGAGGTGCGGAACTACAAAAAGTAGTCCGCTCCAGTCCGCTCCATGGTGCAGAAGACCTCTGTCGGAGGTCGCTCTGCGCTGTTTTAATAACCCGGTGTGGAAAGGGCCCTTCTCTTCCTCTCATTATATCCAAGTGGAACATGCATGCTTCACCATACCCATAGTCATCTCTTTTTTGTTTCTTTACCATATGGGATCATAATTTTGTTCTTGCCTCTGCAAACATTTGCATTTTAGAAAACTTAATGTATGTAGTGGCACTCCAAGACTGGAATGTCAACTTTTATTGACTCACCTCCAACTTTTAAAGATGTTTTCTGCTACATTGTCATCTATAGGAATTATTTATGTTTGTATGGTGGATGTTAGCCCACAAAGCAACCTCATTTAGACTGCTTCAGTCCAAGTTTCATTCTTTTTCCAGGGCAGGTTGAAATCTATGAATACTGTGATAAATGACAAGTAGCATTTCCATTTGTTTTTGTTGATCAGAAACAAAAGTTTTCCAGTGATTACCTGATGCAGTACAAAGTTAAGAACATGAATTTTAAAGTCCTTCCTTTAAATGCTTGGCAGAATCGTACAAATCTACCTCATGGTCTGAACTACTACTGTAATTTTTTTTTACTATATTTATTTACCACCTTTCTATCAGATATGCCAAGGTCACTAGCTACAACAAAATATGCAAGAACAACAAAGCAATAAGAAACGAACTAAAAAATCAAACGAGAGCACATAAAAACTGGAACCACCTAAAGTATCATTTAATTTAAATAAATTAAGAGTAACAGTGATCATAATATTGGCTTGTCTTGGAGGGTTGTGGCAAATATCATTATGTTAATGAACTGAACAGCTTTAAGAACATCAGAGAATTACTTTGCAAATTCTAGAATTACTCTTTTCTTTTTTCTTTGTGGACCTAGTGTTTATCCAAGCTGGTATCTGATATTCTGTAACTCATTCTGTAATGTGAGTTGGAAATTTCTGTAAAGATGTTAGAAATTTCTATGTTAGCTTGGAAAGTTATTGCTGCCTTGCAATCTGTTAATAAGAATGATGTCACATGTATCTGGAACAACTCAGTGGCTAATACGTAGTGGGATATAACAGGAATTAGTGTTGACCTAATGTAGTGGCTTGAATGTTTGGATTGTAATACTCAAACCACTGGAAACAGAGGTTTTAATCTCCACTCAGTCATGGAAACCCACTTACCTTGGGTAAGTCACACTCTCTCGGTTTCCAAAGAAAGCAAGTCTCTTCTGAACAAATCTTGCCAAGAAAACCCTGTGATAGGTTTACCTTGGGGTCACCATAAGTTAGAAAAGACTGGAAGGCACACGGTAACAATTACAGGAATTATCTTCATTTCCAAGATTATTTTTTTGGTATTTAGTTTTCCATTTTCAGTTCTTTTCAGTGCTTTAAAGATATCATAGTATCTGTTCTAGATGTTTTAGCTTTTAAAAAATATGTTCTTGTTATTATATTGGTTCAAAATATTGGTTTCCCTTTTACAACAGCTTCATCAGAATAGAAGGTGAATCATTATTATTCTCAAACCAAGTTTAGGACATCATGTATTACAAGAGTGGTTCTGAACTGCCTGATAGCACATTCCTATTGACAGTAAATAATTTTCGCAACCTGATTGTGTCTGACAAGATCTATTGTAAAGGATAACCATGTTAGCCAATAACCAGATGTTCTATTCAATAGAATCTATAGTGGCTGATTTATCTTTGCATGTTCCACATATCTGGAAGCTGTGTTTGATACAGCTTGATGGTTTCTAAAAGCAACTATATAAATCCTACGTTTGGGCTTCATGTTGACCTTTAGCTATTTTAAATGAAGAGGTCCATCTCCTCAATGAAGGCTTAGGCTTATCAGGTTATTCCCTACTATAGTAAACCAAATGAGTCAGTATAGCTTATAAGTGGTGACTTATAATGATTCAGTGACATTACTGTAAGCTGGAACTAACATTTAGATTTAGGCCTAGGTTTCAGTTATTTCTTATATGGATACTCAGGTGGCAAGGGGTGGTAGTTTGATATGTCCTGACCATTTCATGAGCAACAACCAGGTTATCCTTAAGCACTGAAACTTGACACTTGTCTTTTTTAGATTTATATAGGGGTACTTTACTTTCCTTAGATTTTGGCTTTTCTTGCCTTTCCCGTTTAGTATTTGGATAAAGCTTGCTGAACTTTGTAAGCACTGTGCAGCTTAATCTATCAAGGTAATTCAAGCCAGCATCAGAGGACTTAATTATACCCATGGAGTAAGCATTTATTTTATTCTTAGCTCAGCACTCAGTTTTCATTATTTAAATCTTAGCGTTTAAGGAGTCAGAAGCACAGATCTAGAGCTGCCCTTCTGAAAACAGAACAGCTCCTTCTGTTGGTGAAAGAGTACACCATTCAATGAAAGTTTCCATTTATATTGTAGGTGGGAGAAGAAAGGAGATTTTGCTGGTTTCCTGTCAATTTCTTATACCAGTTCATATTCTGTCTGTAACAAAGATCCCATATGATTTAAAAGCAGACTATTAGGTTAGATCAGCCATCCATTTAGACTTTCCATGGGTGCTTGCACAATCTACAATGTAAATCCTCATCAAGTGTAGATCACATTAGTAGTCAAAGAAAGCACTTGTTGCAGGAGATCCTCAGTTGTACCATTGATTATGTGGAGAACTCCACATTTTTCAAGGTCACTGTCCTTTTAAAATAACTTCACTGAAACATTTTGCAGTTGTTACAAGGCTGGTGAGTCTAGTTGATGATTCAGTAAGTAATTGCATGCCACCTCTGTAAAAAAGGTGCGCAGTTCTAGTATTTCCTCTGCCTTTTTAGAATTGTCACCAACACTACAATTTAATATAGCTTAGAGTGGAATAAGAACTAGGCAAAATTGTAGAGTGTTCTGAGTTCTTTAATAAATACCTCCTTTTATATGAATGATGACCTGTGTTGGTCCTCCATTTCTCCTACTGCATTCCTCTCATCATGCTATTCAAGTGGGTTCTTTTGGATTCCTTAAACTGGAATAGCCAGGAATGTGGCACAAAAAACCTTCCACTAGTCAATATATATTACTGAGAGATTACACATTCTCCCTTGTGTGTTCTTCAAAATTACAACATCCATAGTAAGTTGATCTTTCCAAATGTATCCCTCTTATGCATCATTTCTATTGCCCTTTTGCCATGAAATTATTTTCTTACAGATGGCTTCTTATATGGACAATCATGATGACAACAGTTAAATTTATAGATTATATATCTGATATGGGGACAGAGAGAATGCAAAAAGCTTTTTTTTAAAACAAGAGAAGAAAGCTATTGAAATTTTCATGTATTTTTCAAAATGTTTCTACCAATAATTATGCATTGGTAGCATATGTTATTTTGGAGTGGTTAACACTGATTACAGATTAACACTGATATACATACAGAAAAATTATTCCAGTGATTAATACAAAATGATGAGTGCTCTATCCCCAACCAATAAATGAATTTCCCCAATAAATATAACACTGCTTTTACCCTTTCTTCCCTCCCACCCCCACCCACCAGGGAACAAAGTCAATTTTTATTTAAAAGCTCTTTCCTTTAATGTGGAGAATCACATTAACTGTATCTTCTATAATTTTGTATCCTTTACACACACACACATATTATCTTCTAAGGAGTTTTCCAGTCTTGCTTATTTGTAATAGCTGTAAATAATAATAATAATAATAATAATAATAATAATAGTAGTAGTAATAAGTTCTTGTTATTCATTCCAATCCAAACATAAATGCAAGGAATAACAAACAAAACTATTCCCATGCACAGCCTCAGTCATGAGCAAAAAAATGTATCAAAAGGCTATTTTCTTGTTATATATACATATTTGTTGGCAAACTTGAAACTGTACATTCTTTTCTTGGAATATCTGTGGATCAGAAAATAAAACTGTATGGCTCAAAAGCTTGCAGCACAGGTTCCATACAGCACAGTCATGTAACCAGCAAGCTATTTTAGTGTCCAGGAAAGAACATTTGAGGTTTCAATAAAAAAACAGTTTATAGCCTCATAAATGTGAAGCAAATTGAGAAAATGTGACAGCACTGTCCAGTATTTAAACCACCCAAATTGCTTTGCAAATATGCTAAGAATTAATTGCTCTCTACCGGCAGGGAGTCCCTCTTACTGCCTCACAGAAACCTGCTTAAGAATTGTGCAGGTAAAGTGGCAACTGGTGTGTGACTAGCTACTAGGTTTCAGCAGCAAAAGCAAACAGTTAAAATGAAATCAAACCCATACACTGGCAAAAGACTGGATTGTGACAATGGCCATCCACAGTAATGCCATAACTATATTTAACCACTCAGGGAGCAACCCCCAGACTATCTCAAAGATTCCTGAAAGAAAAGCCAGTCCTCAAAAAAATTGATTTAGCTTTAAGCATTAAAAGAAAAGGAGGGGGAATTCTGCACAGCCATTTCAGAAGTTCTGTCTCATAGTGTTATCAACCTTGACTTATCTGTATTTTAAACCTGAGCCCTTCATACAAGAGTCTAAAAAGGCATCAGCATTTTTCTCCCCCCTAAAAAAATCTGCACAAGCAACTGACCTATTTTTATTCATAGGAATACACTTAAAATTCATGACCACACATGCACGTAACAGGCATAAATCAGAAAGGGATGAAATAGGTTATGAACAAGGGAGGGGGCATGGGACAGGAGGACTGAGTAATACAGGAGTTACAGGTATAGCACTCTGATTTACATCAAAAGAATAAAAATGTGATATTCTGCCACTGAATATATAATAAAAAAAAACCCAGGTATTTCAGGCTTGGCATCTAATTAATTTGCTGAATATTCTACAGAGGCAGAGCAAGTGAGATAGAAATGCCAGTGAGGCGCCGGTAAAATATTCATTTCTTTATGTTTAACATACTACAGTGGTTCAAACAGCTGCAAATATAATTCCCTGGTTTAGGAATGCAGCCTGTGTTCTGGAAGGAAACAATAATGCAGGTATCTTCAGCCAATCCACAGATAGCTAAAGTACAAGGAAGAGCTCATCAAAAATTCAGTTGTCTACAGCAAGTGACTGATGCTTCAGATTGAGCTACAGTGTAATTTGGAAATGGAATCCAATAGCTTGAGGTTAAATATCACCCCCTCAACCAGGCTCTTTCATTTTAATATATATCTAGTAAAACACACACATTATACCATCACCTCCCCATTATCTCTTTTCGTGAATCTCTTCCGTCCATGGGCTGAATGATCAGGAAAGGGGTTTATGCCAGCGTGCAAGGACAGACAGTATAAAGCAGAAATCACCTCAAAAAACAATGCCATACAACATGGGATGCTTTCTGCTACATTAGAAAGAAATCCTGGAGGAAGAGGAGGATGTTTTTGTGAAGAACAGAGGTTAGCATCCACAGAGGACCCAGGAGGTTGCACCCACCTCATTTTCGACCCACTCACCCTTGCATCTCAGTGGTACACACCTATCCATTTTTACAAAGCTGGAAGTAAACTGGAAGCCAAATCTGGTTTTGAAAAAAAAAAGTTAATTAAGACGTAAATGAAGTGTATTGAGGGGATAGAATTTAAGTGGAAGATTCTGACTCTACTATGGCACAATTTTTCAGTTTTGGTCAAAAGATTTTCAGCAGTGGGAGCACAGGAGCCACACAAAAAGTAAGCCCCTCATTGTGGCCCCTCAGATCTAGGCAACTACTGTGTATATTATGCAAATTATATTTATTCATAATACAAATTTATATTCTAATTATACAAATTCAACATATTAATCATTGCAATTTTTCAGCTTTAGCAGCTGTTTTTCTAGAGCACTGACAGATCAATATTTATAATTCTGGAGTTCCTTGTTTGGTGATGGAATTTACAATGGGACCTTGGGCTATCACTGTCTTTCAGCAAGTCTACATTACAGTGTTGTTGTGAGGATTAATAGCACAACAGGAACCATGCAAAATGGCCATATATATTCTTGTAAATAACAACAGCAACCTTTTGTCATGTACAGATACTTCTAATGCTACTCCATTCTTCTTCTTCTTTTATATATGTTTTATTAAAAGTTTTCAAAGTGCATACTAACAAAACAGAAAAAAAATGACATCAAATAACAACAGATAAATTTTAAGCACATACAAAGGAAACAAAGAAAAATATAGTCAGGAAAAAAAAATACTAAATGCTAAATACTAAGAAAAGACAACTAAGAAACAATAAAGATACTTTAAAAGGTGGTTTCCAGCTTTCTTACTGCAGACTCTAGATAACTACCTATTGAAAAAACTTCTCTAATTGCATATACCAATCAAATGCTTCCACTGCTACTTCTTCTAAAATACTAACTGTTGATTCTTAATCTTCAATCGATTTGATTCTGTGATGCTCTTGCTTGATTTTCAGAAGCTCTTGATACATTGCCCATTTTTCTTTTGATACCATCTTCTTCCTATAAAAGCTTGTTGCAATGATGCCCACAAAGGTGTTTTAGGGCATAACCTTGGATGTCTCTATTCGATATTTTTAACAAAACTTTTCTCACATAGTGATTATTGAAATCTATATTCACTTTGATTTTAATATACTACAAAAGCCTTGCCACCCAAACCTTATCTAATCTTTTAACTAAACCAAGCAACATGAAGAAAAGTACAATTTCAGATCTGGCAATCCCAATTCTCTTCTCTGTTTAGCATTTTATAAACTTTTATATTTTACTCTAGGCTTCTTCCCTTACCATAAAACTTTGATAAGTCACTATGCCATTGTTTAAATAAATGGTCATTAGTCAAAATTGGTTTAATGTGGAACAAGAATGACATCCTGGGTAAAACATTCATTTTAATCACAGAAATTCTGCCCAATAATGACAGATTAAGTTTTGCCCATCTTTGAAAACCCTGCTTAATCTCAATCCATGTTTTAATGTAATCATTTTTCAACAATATATAGTTCACATTTTTCATAGGGATACCCAGATATTTCACTTTTTTTTTATTTTAAAACATGACTTATCCCTCAAGTGCACTTCTTCTTCCCTTCTCATATACTTTATCAACATCATCTTTTGTTGATTTATCTTAAATCTTGCAATATCCCCAAATTCTTTTAAACTTTCTAACAACACTTTCTATGCACTCAGTAGGATTTTCTAAGATAATTACTGATTCATCAGCAAATGTTCTTAATTTTTACACTTCTTTTTAAAATTCTTATTTTTTTTTTTATGTTGCTTTATTTCCCTATTCAATGCTTCCAAAGCCAAAATAAACAATAAAGGTGAAAGCAGACAATCTTGTCTTGTTCCTTTTGGAATGTCACATGGCTTGTTCAGCTCTCCTAATGCTACTGCATTCTTATCAGAGGCCCACAATACTTTCCTTGGCCATCAGCTTTGTTACTGAGAATATCACAAAAAGCTCTCATTGTATCTTCACCATGCTCTCCTTCCTTCCTTTCTCTCTTGCACTCTACTGTTTGCATCTTCCACTTTCCCTTCAGTCCTTGTCTCAGCTTGGACCACAATTCCTCCTTCTTTTACACCTTCCATCATCTTATGCCTACCACTCTTACTCCTTGTACCTTCCCATTGCACACCACAGGGTTCCTTCTCTCCTTTCCCATCTTTTCCTTGCTTCACACCTTTATCATGTTTATTGCTTTCTGCACTCCACCACTTGCCAGTCTCCTTCCTTCCTTCCTTCCTTCCTTCCCTCCCTTCTTTCTCCACTACCCTTCTCCTCCCTTCCCTTCTCTTGTCCCTTACCTTATACTGCCACACCTCTTTTCTCTTGTACTTTGCACCCATTTGTAGCACCTCCTACCCTCCTATGCTTTGCCCCATCTCTGCTGTGCTTTCCTCCTTTGTAGCCACAGATGTACCTCAAACTCTCTCCACTTCAGTCTATGGTTCTTAGCTAATGTATGTTTCTAAAGTAGTCCAGTATCAATTCTATGTGAGACTTCAGTTGGCTTAACACACTTAAGGGCAGAGCAGGCTTGCTTCTCACCAAACAGAGTGGTCCTATAACTCTGCTTGTACAAGAACCAGGGACTGCTTTAAAGAGGAGGAAGAGGTGGTGGTAGTTTAGAATCCAGTCAAGATTATAGTCCAGACAGGAATTAGATATAATGCTTAGACTCTGGATAAAATCCAGCTAAACTAGGGGTATAGCAACCCTACAAAAAAGCCACTGGAGGATCACACAGCTCACGAGTCTTGTCTGCTAGATTAGTGTTTTTTCTGTGGTTTCACAGCTAGGGAAACAAAAACTCTTTCCACAACTAAGTTTCAACTGGGATAGAAGTATCTGAAGAATAGATCCAGAAATTTCTCAGTCCAAACACATTTCATGCCCATTTTTTGTACATACTGGGGGGAAGACTGGCAGCAAGGGGAGTTGTGAGTCAAACACCTTTCACTGTTTCAGAAGGTTCAGAGCTTGCACAATAAGATTAGCCATGCTTCGTCCCTGGGGTGGATTGCAGAATCTGTCTCCAATTGCAGTAACTACTCTTTGGTATGTGATGAATTTTTTCCTAGTCTGCTAAAACTTTTCCAGAGCAGAATCTGGAGCTTATGCCCATCGCTACAAAAGACTACTGCAGGTCCAGAGTAAGTTAGAGCAAAGATTCCTTTCTTTAATGTTAACTTATGTTTTTTGTCACCAGCAGTACCACCACTCCTGCCTATAGGATTTAGTGACACATGTACAAAAGGTTACAAAGCAAAACAGTTGTGCAGGGCATATATGAACCAGTTAACATATATCATATAACCTGAGTCATTGGGGAGAACAATGAGAAAAACTAGGATTAGGGAGCAGGCTGCTTTCCTGGCTATGGCCCCCTGGCTGAGGAATACATTGCCAGCTGGGGTGCATTAGCCCCCCCCCAAATTACAGGCCTTTAGAAAACCTCTTAAGTCACATTTGGTTTTATAGGTTTTAAAAGCCAATACATTGAGAACCTTTTACTTAACGTAGCTTAAATATTTATTGGAGTTCTGAATTTTTTTATTATTATTGAATTGTGTGTTTCAGTTTTTAGCTTGCTTTATTAATTATTAATCTTTTGTGTAAGTTTATTGCTTTATCATTGCATCAGTATGAAGTTTTGGAAGCTACCTTTCAAGGAAAGTTCTCCATCATAACCAATCTCTCTCTTTCTCTTTCTCTTTCTCTCTCTCTCTCTCACACACACACGTGCACACTGGCCATATCTGAATTAAGCTACAAATTTAGTACTGTTCTGTAACCTATACTCTTCCTGTACCTTGTCAAATCTTGGTACCTCTCGCTTCTCTGATGAAAGGATTATGACACCTTCCTATATGTCTTATTTCTCTTGTTTCAGACCAGACCAAAAACATCTAGTCAGTAACAGAATGTGATTCATGCACATTAATTGAGTGATCCATACAAGAAGATGTTATGGGTAAAAAATAGCAGCTCACCTATGTGATCTGTGGTATGAACTGTGGAGCCAGGGTAGGGGGAGAGGTCATACTTGATGCTTTTGATCACTCCATTATATGATTAATAGTTTAATTTTTAAAGGAGAGACAATGTCAAGATTAAGATTATAGGAGTCTTGGTCTAAATCTACACCCAACAGATATGGTAGAGCCTGAACATTCATTGTGCACTGCATACAGGTACACATGGTCTTCATGCATTAAACTGATGATTAGTAAGATTCTTTGTGAACTGCTCAGATTGCAGCTTTCAATTTAAAGTTACAAGGGGGAAAAAAGGTAATATAACAGATTGTGGTATTATCTCTTTAATCAGGCCAGGAGAAGTTAACATCCAGCCTCAAAGCCTGTCAATTTTTTCTTTCAAATAATTTTTCAAATACTTTTTTTAAAATGTCACTTTTTTCCAAATATGGGATGATTCCAAGCCCAGTACATAGTACTCTCTTGCAGGTTCCAGGACAGAACTGCTGCTTCTTGGTTTCTGCGACTACAACAACTGATGTTGGTCAACTGGGTAGTGACAGGAACTACAGGGATAGAAGGCATCTGTGATGGGCCTTAAGTTGTTAGCACCACCGTCTGATGCCAGCTACCACCTCTGAGACATATATCTTCACTGATAGCAGTGCCAGCAAGTACAGATGAGGCTAAGAACTTTACAGCAATGTCATCCAATCACTCCATAAGTCTGCTAAGTAAGACTTGGCACCATGACACTGGTGTGTGTGTGTGTGTGTGTGTGTAGTCAGACAGTTTCTACACTGAACTACTAGAGTAGGGTAGACATCACTGAAGGAACACTGAAGATAACTTACCCAAGTTCTTCTACCACAACCAAAAAAAGAAACCTAGGGCTAAGCTTGGATGATTCCTGTGCAAGTATCACCCCTGAGTCTCATCTAGGAGGACAGGTATAACTCAAACCAGATCAATCAGATATTTCAGCATACTGTAATGCACAGGAATTATTGAAGTATAAAAATTGGAACAGTTTATTCAGGTATCCCACTTGTAGCATAAAGATTTTGGTAAACAATGCATCAATCATATAACCCATGGTATTAATAAGGGAGGGCTGGGAAGGAAAACAAGGAAGTCAGTGCAAGTAATTCTTCTTTCTCTCTTCTCTGAAGCCTCAGATTTAGGGAGTTACTGAGCTACCTTAGGCCTGCGAAGAGCCAGCCTAATTCCCCGGCAGATTTTCCCTCTTCTGTTCCTTTTCCATTGGTTCAGAGGAGACCAAAGTTATTTTTTGTGGATTACAACTTCACAATCCTTTAGCCAATGGGATCAACGGGGTCCACCATGGTAGATTTTTGCAGGTTCTGGAGGCAATTCCATCTGCTGTTGCAACTGGAAATACCTAAGTCTTCATTTTTGGATAGAGGATGTTTAAACATATACAAAGAAATTTGATTTCATAGTCTAATCAAATCCAAAATAATAATCTTTTATAAAGTATCTCACATCCCAAAACCCCAGGTTCCTTCTTCATTCACTCAAGCATTTGAAATAGTAAAAATCCCAAATGCATTAATTCTCCTGCCAGTATAAAAATAGCAGATAAGGTGAAAAGAAAAAATATGTACATATAAGACAGTATTTATATTACATCTACAATGTATTCATTTTCCCTTGTCTACTGTCTTATTTAAAATAGGTACCTTAGAAAGTACTGAATTTGTCATAATATGGTAAACAGTGAAAAGCATGAAGTTATTATCTTAAAAATTAAAAACTTCTCTCTATCCAAATTACATCTCATGTACTTATCTAATAAAGATAACGAATTTCTGCTGAATTCAGACTACCTTTGTTTCTAGAAGAGATCTCTCAAGTTCAGAAGCAGCATGAGGGGAAAATTGATTCTTCATGCAGTGATATATTTCCAGACAAATACCACAACTAATCATTAATTGGGACAAAAATCAAGTTAAAGAATTGCAGCAATAAGATATTTGACCTAAGTGCAGGCCACTGATGTTTTCTGCTTCAAGTTGTTTCTGACTTATGGCAACCTTAAGGCAAACCTATTACAGGGTTTTCTTGGCAAGATTTGTGCAGAGAGGGTTTGCCATTGCCTTCCTCTGAAACTGAGAGAGTGTGATTTGCCCAAGGCCACCCACTGGGTTTCCACTCCTGAGAGGGGATTCAAATTCTGGTTTCCTGGACTCCTGATACAAAATTCAAATCCCTACCTCATGACAGATTTCTGTAGATTCATTCATTCATTCATATGTCACCTTTTTCCCAGATAAGGACCTAAGGTGGCTCACGAAAATTATTACATACAATGATCTAAAGTAGAGGTAGTATGAATTGCTGCAGGCAACCCACAATTAGTTCACAGCTAAATCCTAGAGTCCTAGACAACACTCAAACCACAACACTACACTGGCAGTAAAAATGTATGCAAAGGGGAAATAAAATGCAAGGAACGCAGACTCTTTGATGGAGTTTAAAGACTAGTAAAGATACTGCCTACATCAAGAAAACCTGCCACATTTATATTTATTGTTTACTTAGTGCAAGTGTGATTAAAATAAATTTGCTTATGCTTACTTCAAACTATAGAAAAATAGCATTTTGACCAAAAAAAATAAAATAAAATATAATTGCACAGCAAATGACACAGTAATCTGAAGAGAAACAATCCCTTTCAGTATATACCTAGATTAGTCTCTACAGCCAACCATTTCTCATCTAGAGCAACAGAATATTTGGGACTACCATACAAGTTTTAAGTACACCCCTGGTGAGTCTGCAGTCAGTTTCCTTGAGGGAACCATAGTTGGCTTTATTGCCTATTAATGTGGCAGTTTTGCCAGTGCATAATCTAAATACAGGGGGGCAACCAGTGCTACATTAATTCTCCTCTGTCTAGCTCTTCTTGTTTCCCTTACTAGTGTCCCACTAGCCCAGCCACCAAATTTGCAGACAGTGATCACAAAATGGCTCAGTTTTAACAAGTAAACAAGTGAAATTTGTGATACCAGAAACACATTGCTCCTTAAGCATGATTCCAGGAAGCAAAAGCAAGGTCTATGCCCCTATATGCCTTGTTTATATTAGGAAAAAAGTGACAATTTCAGTGACAGAGACAGGGATAGGGTGTTCTCCTCTAGTGGATTCTGAGAGCATCCCTTGGAAGATGTTCACCTTCCCTATTCTTTTTTTTAAAAAAGAAGGGGTCAGAGGCTGTGCTGTTCATGTTCAGCCAAGCCTTCTTGCCCACCCACCCACCCAAAAAAATCAGTGACTGGTCTCAGTAATAATAAAATATTATTTTGAATGCCACTGCAATTGCATTCAGTCTGGGCTTACTATGCCAGTGTACTGATGTACTTTTGAAGTGTATGTATTGAAGAATATTGACATAGATTCAGCATCTATGAGAAAGTTCATAGTCAGCATCATAACAACCAGAGGGATAATGCAGCTGGTGCTAATGCTATTTACATGAATAAAATCTGATTATCCCCTTCATTCTGGCACTGGGTAAAAACGAGCATACTTATTGCTGGTTTTTTTGTAATCCCTTTAGTAAATACCATGTGGAGCTTAATAAGATGTATGTTTGCTATACGTCACCCAGTTTGACCTACTGTTCCATTAGTAATCCCCTAGAAACAATATTAGGAATGTCCACTTTACATAAAAGGGAAAACATCCAAGACACAACTTCATTCATTCACCCCATATGCAGTCCACATGTCTTTTCCTTGTTCAGCTTGGACATATTGCAAGAAAAACACAGATGTGCTGGAACTTTGTCAGCTAAAGTTACAATGAAAGAGGTGATTTGCTGACACAAGAGCAATCACTACTGAACAAAAAGTGGGAAGACTTCAGCTCAACTAATTCCTCTCCAACTCACTTATACAGCTTGGCTTACTTGGTAGAGGCCTTCGGTAAGCAACTAATGCCAGGCATCTTAACATGTCATCTCTCTGCCTTCTGTGTTTGTAATTCACTTAGTAACATTTAGTGGGGCATTTAGTGAGTGGAAAGCCACTTCAATGCATACAAGACAACCCACCCACCCCAAAATTCCACTAATTCCCCCTGCCTGCTGCAGCCCACTTTACTTATATCACTCCATCCATCAACCCTCATGAGTAGTCCCCCCACCCAGGGAACAGAGGTGGTTGCAATACACAGGAAGAGTATAAAAGCCCTTTTGCATGAGTAGAATTCCACTCCTGTTTCTTTAGATCTAGGCCACAAAGTCTGCATTATTTGGACTGATTTGTGAAAGCTGCACAGCAGTACTGCTTCTCTCTTTGGGGTGGTCATTGTGAAGGCCTTTTGGTGAGCAGTTAGTTATTTTGTGTTTTAAGGATGAGACTAAGCAGCCTCCGTGGCTTTCTTCTTGAACTCCTCCTAAGAAAATAGACTGGCTGCACAATAATCAGGACAAATGATCTCTGGTCAAGAAAACAAAGTATTTTTATGCAAATAGTTCAAAAAGCCCCCAGAAGGGCAGAGTAAGTGAAATAAGGAGCTGTTTCCAGGAGAAAAATGCTTTAAATATAAATGGTTTCTCTTACATGTTGACCTGACAAAGATGCACCATAAAATGACTGGATTTCTGTACTCACTACATACATCACACATAACAAGACACAGCACAGTCTGGGCAAGAAACTGACTGAGCAATAGTGACAACAACTTCAGTTTATTTCAGTGGGGTTTATACAGGAACCAAGCACAAATCCCTAGTTAAGACAAATGCAAGTCCCCTTAACATTATTTCTAGAATGCAATGCCACACTCTTTTGAAGGGACAACCATGGAATAAAGCTGAAGTGTTACAATGATTAGACCTGCAGTGTTTATTACACTGCATCACATTCACACTTTTAATCAGTAAAAAGGCAATATTATTCAAGCATTGAAAACATGGAAATAGGCATTCGCAAGTCTGGATTTGCCTGCACTCAAGGATGTACTGAAATGTGTCAGCCAGCTGAAGTTTTTTCTATGGTAGCATTTTACTTTATTTGAAAACCTGGTTTAATAGCTACTTTGGCAAGGAAGCCCTTGCTGTTATTCTTGTGAAATCTAACAACACATTTTCACATTTCACATATATGAAGTACATTCACAATTGTTTAGGGAGGAAATCATGAAGCCTTCCAGATATTGTTGGGCTGCAGTTCCCAGCATTCCTCATACTTGGCTATGCTGTTTGTTGATGATGGAAGTTGCAGTCCAGTAACATCTGTTGGAGCGCCTGATTTAGGAAAATGGGTACAAATTGGAATGGGAGCACAGACCCATCCTGTGGTCATTTGAGAATATCCCTTATGGCAATTCATGGCAGGCTACAGAACAAAGCAAACAAAAAAGCAAGCTTAATATTTTGCAAGTGGTTTACTAAATCTACTGTAGCTCTAGGTGCTGTCAATCAGAAAGGCTTGAATGCAGCCTTATGGGGCAACATAGTTTACTTTCACAAGAAGGAGTTAATGTGTTCTTTAAATAAGTTCATATCCCATATGATCCTGTTTTTCATGAGATCTTTTTAGCATTTTCTCAGCTCTCACTCCCTCTAGTAATCTGCAATTGCTAGAATTTCATTTCGCTCTTAATGCCAATCCTCATGGAAGATCACACAGCCTGCAGCTTTATTTGTGTGACATAGCTTTAGAAATAATGAAAGAAGTCTATATATTTTTTTATTACACATATTGATTGTCTGTAACTAAATATGTTTGCCAAGTGTATGTCACTGCTGTTGGAAATGTTCCCTATAGTAGGTAGTTCAATGTGGAAAGTCAGTGCAGAATACAGACTTTCCAGGTTCCACCTGCACCTAAATATTGGAAGAGCAAAGCTATTCTACATTAATTAAAAGGGGGGGGAACCTAAGATTGAAATGTACATGACAACACTCCAAGGCTGTATTCTTGCACTGAGACAAGATACTGTTTCATAGTTGTAACCATGCCTCTAGCAAATTAAAAAATAAATATCATTGAGTTAAAAAGGTTCACTTCTGTTGCTGTGTTAATGATTATTGCTAGGAGATTCACAAGTCTGCACTTTTCATCTCCTAGATGTGAAGGGTCCAAGCCCTTATGCTTTCTAGGCTTCTATAATCACAAATCATGCTTAGCAGTGACAAGACAGTACTATTGATTCAGCACTACAGAGGTATAACCTGGCATACACTTGCTTTAATATTGTATTCAAGGGTAGAATCTTTGTCAGGTTTTAGGTCTGCTTTAGTAGTCAGAGCTTGCTACTCTGAATAACTACTTTTAGCCCCACTTGTATTTATTTGTGATAAACCAGCGGTTCTCAACCTGTGGGTCGCGACCCCTTTGGGGGTCGCCTAAGACCATAGGAAAATACGTATTTCCGATGATCTTAGGCTCCATTCCCTCCTCAGTGGTGGTGCGCAAGTGCAAGCCACACGCTTGCATCCTCCTGCTCCCTTTGGCGGGAGCGCGCGCAGGGGGCAGGAGGAAGCGAGTGCGTGGTTCGCGCTTGCGCACCACCACTCCTGGGTCTTTTCCGCACTTTACCTTATCACAGAGGTGGGGGGGTGCCGTTCTTGTGCGAGACACTCTCTTTGCTGCTCCTTTGTCCTGCAGCTGGCTTCCTGGTCGTGTGACCGCCCTGCCCCTTCCTTCCACAGTGCAGCACTCCCAAAATTCCTTGAGGGAATTTAAAAAATCTTTTCCAAATCCTGATCATACTGTGCACAATCATGCACTATGTTTCTCACTTCCTAGAGATTATCCATAGCTTGGGAAAGTTACTTTTAGACTAGAGTTCCAGAATTACCTGCTAGAATGGCCCCACTTGATTGGCAGATAATCTGGTCCAAAAGCAACTTTTCAAAGCATGAAGACTGCCTGTGGAAAAGCATACCTTGCCAAAGTAAACAAACATTTTGTAGAAAACTTCAAATCACTATTAAATGTTTGTGAGTCTACAGTTAGGATACAAGTGTTTTTCTGCTCAGACACTTACTACCATGTATACACATGAGGGGTAAGAAAGGTAGATGAGTCTTTTTGATAGTTCAGTGTCTCAGGAATCCACTCTTTAATTTTTGGTTCCATCCCTTGATGTCTTTACACAAACATTTTAAATGTTATGCAAATCTAAAATCTGGAATCAAGAGAAAATGGTTGCTAAGCCACAGTTAAAAGAATTGGGTTAAAATTCTACAGTGCAACTACTTAATTTTTGAAAGTGGGGAGAGACACCACACATGTAACCTAGTTTAATGAAACCAGCTCTATTGCAATCAAATTAGATATAACTAATTTGATATAATTTGATATAATATAACTAATATATCACCACTGTTTTCCTTTTGTTAAAAGTAATAGCACAAGAACTAAGGGGAAAATAGCATTTGAGTTGTTTCTCTATCAATGCCTGCACAATTTAGAGTTGTTTCTCTATCAATGCCTGCACAATTTTGTTTTGTTTTTCACCTAGTGTGGGGGTTTTATCTATCAGACAGTGCCAAGCAGGGATGGGAGCAGGGTTGTGGAGGAGAAGAAAAAGGAAATCCACAATCACAAAATTGGGAGCAGTGCAACACACAAGTCTGGGATTTTACAACTGTCAGCACTAAAGAGGGATTGTTGTGGGGGGGAAAACAAAGAGAATTACAAAGAGGATAATCCTACACACGTTTACTCAAAAGTAACCCATCCACCCCAGTTCAGTGTGAGCTTTCCCCCCAGGTTAGTAAGAATGCTTCTCTATTCATAGTATAAGAAATTCAATTGTTTCAGCTACATTCTAAACCACTGCTTCTCAGGCTATTTGAGGTGGGAGATGCAATTTTTTTCTAATGTGCCAGGACCCAGTACCATATTAGTGCCCCTTGGCTACACAACATACAAAATATAACATGAGCAGAACAAATGAGCAAAAAGCCACTCTAAGTAAGTTGCTTAAACAAGTCGGCCTTCACCAAAATACACAATTATAGTACAATTATTCCAGTTTAATTGCCATGGTTCCCAAGATTTATAGAGTGCTGGGATTTGCAGTTTATGGAGAAGTATTTAGAATTCTCAACCAGAGAGACCTAGTGCCTCACCAGGACTCCACAGGACTCCATAGGATGCAGTCATAGAGGCATAACTGATTAATATGAAAGGAACTTGAAACACCAGAATGGAAGGGATGAGAGAAATCCAAAGTATGGACAATGCAACCAAGAAAGCACCCTCTTTATCCTTGGAAATAGATATGTGGTGGAATGTAGTGGAAGACCCCCATAGCAGATCTCAGTAGGCAAGCAAGATCGTTTGCTAAGAGGTACTTTTAGTACTCTGAGACCGTTTTGATTTAGAGTAAGCATGAAAAACCTTTTTCCTCTGAGGGACCACTGACCCACAGGAAAAGCCAAATGGGTCCCTCGGCCAATGGTGACCAGAGGCAGATCAGGTCGTGGGCAGATCCAGAGTCAATAGTGGTTGTGCTTAACAGATCTGAACAGCTCTGTCTCTCTGTGTGTTGGTCTGTTCCTTTTGCATCTCTTGCACATAGGCACATGCATACAGAGAGGTTTGGATCTACTGACCGCTATGAAGCAATACTGTAACATGGTAATCCTGTTTCATTCTCAAACAGTCCATTGAACATTATTAGTGACTAAATGATAGCCACTCAAACCTCACATATTTCTGTCACGATGCACTGTCAGAGTGGTTTTCTTTACAGATAAAATGAAGCCATTAATTTTGCAATATTCTTTTAGTTTGATTCTCAAAAGCTGAAATTGTGCGGTTTAACACTAGTCTTTACGAAGGTCTTTCTTCAAAAGGCCTTGCTAACAGAACATGTAGAGAAGTCTTTGACATTACACATTATAAACTTGTGTATCTAGAATACTTTTCAGACACTCTGCCCCCAGCAAGTTGAATAAATCCAGATAATTAATGTAGCTATGGAAAATCAAGAGGCTGTACAAAAATTACTTTTTTCTTCTCTGAAGTGCTGCAGCTAGAATGACTATATCAATGGCTATTTTCTTTCAAAAAGCTATTTCTTCATCATATGACTAATTATTAAAAATGCTGTAGTTGTAAGTATTATACTTGCTTTATTAATTTTTTAAATTAACTTTCTAAGGGATTTGTGTGATGTTAATTCCCTCTCTATGAGTTCAATTAAAAAGGGACATACAAGACAGAATAAAGACCATCTCTTGTTCAAGTTAGTCAGAAAATGTTAGGCTGAGATATACAAAGATATTGGAAACAATGTGTTAATCTTAATTCTGTTAAATTGTGTTTCCAAGAAAGGGAAGATCAGCCAGAACATATGGTATATTTTCTCCGAAGCAAGCTTAGTATGATCAGAAAGGTATTTTCCAGGGAAATATATGATGGGTAGTATTTGCTACATTTCTTTCTCCCTCCCATCATCACAGGAGAAGTAGCAATCTGGCAAGGAAGAAATACAATGGGCAGCAAGAAGAAGAGGGAAAAGAAGTGGGAAGAGGAAGCGCAAGGCACACTATCTTGTAGTACATGGGCACATATGCAGGAAAGGAAGGCTTTCATGTTCAAACTCAAGAGGAAAGGAAAGCAAAAAGAAAAGAAAAGAAAAAAAAGCAGTGATTGGACAGAACAATATCCAGACCAATCGTCGTAAGAACCTAAGGAAAGTAGAGAAATGAAAGCAAGGGGGCACAGCACATAGGACAAAGACAGTGACAAAGATGCACATAGATGATGGAAGAATCTGTGGAGATGAAGAAGAATCTAAAGAAGAAGTTGTTGTTCAATTTTGAAATTAAAAAATTCTGAGAACGCTTCTTCTGGGATATTGTCGATAGGAGGGTCTCGCTACTCTTAATGGGAATGAGAGGTAAATTAGGTCTGGTTCAGGGTTTTATATTCAAATATAACTTTTTTGTTTGTTTCTACATCTTTTCTCTCTGTATTTCTTGTTGACTTCAGCCATTCCTTTTTCAGAATGTGGAAAGGCGGATTTTTTAAAATTAACGCAGCCGTTTCATTCTCCCCCAAGCACTAAGTAAGAATGTGGGTGAAGAAGTCAAATTATACATGAGAGTTCTCATCTGAATTCCAAATAAGGCTTTTAGTCTCTGTTTTTAAAACATATCTTTTTTCATAAAGATTTCTGACCTTGGTTTTTGTGGAAAGAAATAGCAAAATTAGTAGAAATGATATTCACGTTTAGTTAAATTTAGATTTTAGCATTAAGCCAAAAATCTAATTCAATTATATTCAAATTAGAAAAGAGAAATTAACTATTATGTTAATGTTAACATACCATTTAATTTTAAGCTAATTACCTCCATAAAGAACCTTACCTGAAAGAAATTGAAAAATAACATCTGTTATTTTGTTCCTCTACTCTTTGTACCTGTTTTAAACTTGGAGACAAAGATATAACTGCAAGAATTTTTTTAAAATCCCATTTCTCACCTTCCCCATCATCAACAACAGCCTCTTTCTTGCTTTTGCATTCTTTTTCCTTTTGCTCCTACCTATAAACTAATCTCCTTACCCCCACCCCCAGGTTAAATTCTAGTGAAGATCCCTGACAAAGTTGTGGTATAAAGATTCAGCTTTCTGGGACAAATAAGGAGCCTGAATGTAGTGTCTGGTACAGAACCTGAGTAAGTGATTTGGTTCTTTTGTTCTAAATATTGTAAATTCCCGGCCCTAAGGGTATAAGACAAACACAAAGTAATTTTGCAAGGAATCAGCTGAATTTGTTAGGGAAAAGGTTAGGGAAAGTTGGGGAGGGGGAGCTACTACATTTATGCTACAAAGGTTAGCATACTAAATATTAACTTTTTATATATAACATACTCACACATATATAGTGAAAACAGAACATTTATCTTAATTATTTTGATTCTAAACAGGTACATAAATTTACATTATATTACTATGCAAACCCCTGAATATTAATGCATAGGTTTAACAGACAGCTGGGCTAGATAGGCCTTGGATGTGATCCAGTATGTCATCTTATGTGTTCTTATATCCTAAGTATAACAACTATCGAAATAAATGTGGCAATATAAACAAGATAACATTATAAATAATGCAGTTTTGGAAATATGTCAAGTCAAACTTTATTATAAATAATGTTTGTATAAATGGTTTTTTTCTAAAGTAGAAATTTATGTATGAGATTGGAGAATACCACAGACAGGTGCAGCAGTTTCCGGCTTTCAATCTAAACATGTGTTCCTTAAAATCCAAGCATTCACACTAGTCATAGTATTATCACAGGTTTTCTCATACTCACTGTGAAATCAATACAGGAACTCTCAGTATCTTTTCCCAACAGAACAACATGAGAGAAATTCCTCAAGTATTTATCAAGCCGTTAGTCAGGAAAGACATACCGTGATACTTAAACAAGTCAAGATGTCAGGAGATTATTCTCATACTGAAGAGGCTCTCTTACATCTTTTCGTCTCTGTAGTGTGTGATGATATCCAGTTTGATAGGTCTTTTAAATATGAGAACAGATGGCAGGTGTGGAAAAACTGGAAGGCACTTCTTAGCATTCAATCTGATGTTACTAATTAAAAAGGAATTTTTCTGTAATTAGGTTCATGTATGATGTTGGCTGCCTAGGACTGGAACACAGGTTTATGGAGTACTTATAAAGTATAGTCTCTGCTAGAGATGAATTGAAGAAACTGTAAACCACAAGGCAGCCAAAAGGCATGAGTAAGAGGCACATAATGCTGCATCAAGACCTGAAGGCCTTTACCATGTATACCTTAAAATCTGTGATTTCATAAGTGCCAGTTAGTGCCTTGACTGATTCAGACTGCAACTACATTCTACACCACTGCTCTTTTCATAGCTGCTGTGGCTATTCATCGTGTAGAAAGCAATCTTCTGGTGATGTGCGTCTCTCAGACAATCAGAATTAGAAGGGGCTATAAAGGTCACCTAGTTCAGCCCCCTGCCATGTAGGGATACACAACAACAGCACCCTAAAAGATGTTCTATTCAAAGTCTGTACAAAGACCTGCAAAGAAGGAGACTCCACTCCCTAACCCACCCCTTGAGGCAGTTCTATTCCACTGTCAAACAGTCCTTACAGTGAAGAAGTTCTTGCTAATGTCTTGCAATCTGAATCCATTCATTGATGATCTAGTTTCTGCAGCAGCAGAAACCAAACATGCACCCACTCTCTATGACATCCCTCTGTACTTAACTAGGCTGGTCCTCTGATGGCAGACACATAATCTGCCTTTAGGGCCACACTTGAAGTCTTAGTAGCTTTGCAGAGCTTCCCAGATCTTGCATTCTACCAGCAAGATCTTTGACAGCTTTGTGTCATGTCCATGCCATAGTCAGGCATCATACTCAGACACTGTAGACAGGTTAAACTACATGAAACACTTGTTACAGCTAAGAGATCAATCCCTTTATTTTTACTTTAAGCATGCATGGATCTCACTGAAACTAGCTGGTGAGGTTTAACATAGCATGTAGTTTGACCTTAGACAGCAAGCACACTGTATCAATGGGGCAGGGTTAAGGATCACTCTCTTGGGGCTTGAACTTTGTGTGTGATTATTCTTCAGTGATTAAAAAGAGGTAGATTGGAAGTGTGGCGGGGAGGTAACTTCATTGGGATAGCTGTGGGACCAAAGGATTAAAAGTCACTTCTGCACAATGATCCCAATCAGAATCAAGTCTACCAGGACCATTTGTTGTTATGTTCCCTCAAGTCATTTCCAACTTATGGCAACCCTAAGTCAAACCTATCATGGGGTATGCTGGGGTTGGGAGTGTGTGATGCACCCAAGGTCACATAGTGGGTTTCCACAGCTGCTATTTATATGAAGAGGAAGGATCTCAGTGGCAGCTTTCCTTTGCAAATAGAGAGGCAAATAGGGCTGATTTTAACCAGGTTAGAGCTCCCAATATCCTCCTGAATGAACACATTCCTTCTGAACAAAATCAAGGTACACAAACAATACAAGTGCTTGACAAACATCATATCTAGTTTGGCTCTATGGTTATCCAGCAGGAGCCAGGTCAGACAGATATCCTGAACTATTGCTCTAACACTTATATGATCTTAACTCAGTGTGGGGAGGACTTTTGGTTTTGCACTGCACTTTTTATTTTCTCTTACCATTGGCTATGCTGGCAATAGATTCTGGGGGTCAACGACCAAAAAACAAACAAACTGGATGATCTAGTATTCTCTTCTCCCAAATTAAGGTTGAAACCCTCATTTTTAGAGAACTAATAAAAGGCATGGCACTTCACAACTGAGCCAGCATGATGTAGTGGTTTAAGCATTGGGTATGGCTCTGGAGACCAGGGTCTAATTCCCTGCTTGGCCATGACAACCCACTGGGTGACCTTGAGCACTTCCTGCACTCTCAGCCCCAGAACACCCTGTGATAGTTTTGGAAATGATTTGAAGGCACACAACAACAACTTCCCAACTGCTAGTATATCTCCTAGCTCAACTGGGAGATTACCGTAACATGTTAACGTTTACTGGGTTTGTTGCATTTTATGCTCTTCTCTTGAAGAAAGAAAACCATTAGAACTGTGATGGCATGTATACAGCCAACCAGATGAGTCTGTTTGGAGCAGATTACACTTCCCTTTAAGAGACAGAATAAATTCTTGAATAGACGAGGTGCAGTATTGCAGCATCTCTGCATGATGGCTGTGCTACATCACTTCAGAGAAAAAAGAGTGTCTCTTCCTTTTGCCTCTTTCTTGTTTGCTGAACAGATCCAGAGCCTTGTAAAGTAGTTTATTAAACTATCTTCAAAAAAACATGGAGGGAAGAAAGATTCTGCTATCACCAAAGAGTATTTATCTCACAGAGTTAAACTGTCCTGAGTTCCTTTTTTGCATAAATACACATGCATTTCACCAGCAATTTGACTGTCTGAGACAAAGAGAACTGGGAAGGTGTCAGGGTATTAAATAATTCATTGCAAAGCACAGCGAGCCTGTCACATAAATACAAGGAGAAAGCCACTAAGCAAGCATATGTATCTGCAGCTCAAAGATTAGTACATATTATTTAGAAAATGTAGAATGCTTTTGGAAGAAGACTACAGAGCATATAAAAAAAGAAAAAAACATAAAACAAAGAGTTAATGAAGATTAAATATTTCTCAGTGAACTATGGCAAGGATTTGACTCAGTTTCTTTCTAAAGCTGTAGACTAAATGGACAGTTTACAGTAAAGATCCAAGAAGATGTTATTTCACTTATTACTGAAAAACCCAAGGTCTTTCACAGGCCACTATGAACTGCAATCTCTGTGCTCCAGAAGACACTGGTCTATTATCTTCTTGCTTTGCCAGGTAGCCATTGCAAAGTCTCCTTGTTTTTACTTACTGCAACCTCTTAGTCATCCTAAGCCAATAGGGTTATTATCCTGGGAGAATACTCTAAGCAACAAAGGCAGCCATCTTCTCTGTCAAAGGCTATTTTTCCCATGTCTTAACAATAGTAGACTGGAGATTCTCCATTCACAAAACACTACAAATCATACACACACTCACTGTAACCAATCAAATTTATAGTAAATTTGTCCCATGTACAAAACTAGTGCTGCTATAAAAACTCTTTTTTAAAAAATATATCAGTCACGAAGCTGGACAATTAACTAATAGGTGTGCCATAACCAATGATAATGAATAAAAACTTGTGAAGCTCATGAAACTGCATGTTCCTGTTTTGTGAAGTTTGCAAACTTAACAGGTACTCAGCAACGAGGAAATCTATAATTATGAAAAAGCTTTCTGGAAAGATAATTTGCCCTTATTATTTTGCAACGCACCACTCCAATAGGGAGTTTTCTCAATTTGTGCAAAGCAACAGTGAGACCTAGTAAGACTGAAGTCTCTGGGAAGTTCAGGGGTTTCATAGCAGCCAATAATACACAAACAACTGCATATCAGTGAAAAGAAAACCAATAATGCTATTGTGAAATATTTCTGTGCAGATTTGGCTGGTATCTATTGCAGGCAAGTTCACATTCTTTTTTTGTCCAGAGGAAATTCTCAAATGGGCTAATTATTAAATCTTTTATTGAATCTGGTTTTCAGAAATATCCCCATTAAGGCCAATGACAGACTATTTTCAATCACTGAAAAAAATGGATAATTTCCTTTGTTTAAATATATACCTGATTGGACAACTCATTCAAATTATTTCTTAATTATCCAGTAATAAGGAGGACTCTGGCCAGATTTAGAAGATATTTGCTTCCTTGAATTAATACAGTAAAGCTAACAAAAGTGATGCTGCATTCTGAGTGTGTTCTGCTGTCATTTTATTCAAAGGAGTGATTATACCAGTCGTAACACAGCAAAGAAAGAGAAGTTTTCTAGCATGCATGCATCTTGCACATTACTATGAAATCTCAAATAATTTTCAAGTACATTCAAGCTCATGAGTGACTCACTTTGTAAGTGCATGTATGCACATGAAAGAGCACCCACACATCTCTGGGTGTGTGTATCCATAGGTCAGTTTTCTTGTTAATGGAGGTCTATTTATAAGGAGACTAATGAGGCTGCTCAATAGTTTGCCTGATCTCAGAGAGAATCACAGAGAGACTTTAAAGACGCTCTGCAGGCAAGCACCAAGAATAGCTGGTTTTCTTTCAACCAACACTACCTCTGTCATTCGGTACTCTTAGCCTCATACCAGTTTTCTGCAATCTTTCATCTCTCTTTCAATAAAACATCTATTTTCTCATGTTTGCATTTCTGTATGAGTTCCCTCTTCTGCTTTTATGACTTGGCTCCTAAGCTCCATCTGAAAAAAACAGTTTGTATAGTACAAAGGAACACTGCAGAGAAAGAACTCTCAATAGATTATAGGCAGCTTTCAGAAAGTGATTTGGCTTCCTAGTTTATCCTGCTTCTCCTATAATCCATCTTTTGGAATCATGTAAGCTCTAGTTACCTGTACACCCTAAAAATCCATAGGGAAACCATTACCAAAACGCCTAAACCTTTAGTTGGATACAATGTAAAGAAGTAGCTGAAAAGAGTAATATGAATATATTATCCTTATACATAAGGCTATTTCTGCTGTCATGTCTCAGCTGTAAAATGTTTTTCCCTTGGGAACCAGATTGGCACCAGAACTGGTTTTCTGGCACAGAGTTAAAAAATGGCTTTTTTATCAAATCAGTCACAATTCTTCCCAAGTCTGTACTTGTTCATGTTTCAAACTGTTTCGAAAATCCAATTGGACTGGGTTTTACCAATTGTTGTTTTATAAGAAATTTACCTGTTGTAATATTTACATATCTCAAAATATTTTAATATGTTTGAATATTTTATATATATGTTCAAAAGCATGCTGAATATCATTTTCAAAGCACACTTATTTTAATAATGAACACCTTCTATTTTTGTTGATTTTCTAGTCAATAGTTTGTCATATTGGTTTATAGCAATGAGAAATAAGGAAGTTCACATGTGAGTCCTAAAAAAGAGAATAAAAGTTTAGGGATGGGCCAACCAAATTTGGAGATTCGCAAATCCAAGTCCCCGTGCAAAAATGGTGAACTGAATCTTTCAAATAAACCAACCAAGTTTGTTTTTAACTTTTTAAAATTGGTGCCTCCAGGGCCTGCTAAAAGCCTGATTGGCCGGTGGCCCCTGGATGTGCAAAAATCACAGCATAAAGCCATGCACACTGGAGGCTGCCTGTGCCCGGGGCTGCTGCCTGTGCCCAGTCATGATGCCTGTGCCTGCTCGTGCTGCACGTGCCCACTTGGCTACCTGTGCCTGGTCATGCTGCCTGTGCCCGGTCATGTTGCCTGTGCCCGCTGGGGCTTTCTGTGCCTACTCGTGCTGCACGTGCCCACTTGGCTACCTGTGCCTGATCATGCTGCCTGTGCCCAGTCATGTTGCCTGTGCCTGCTGGGGCTTTCTGTGCCCGCTCGTGCTGCACGTGCCCACTTGGCTACCTGTGCCTGGTCATGCTGCCTGTGCCTGGTCATGTTGCCTGTGCCTGCTGGGGCTTTCTGCGCCCGCTCGTGCTGCTTGTGCCCGATCGTGCTGCCTGTGTCCGCTCATGCTGCCCGTGCTCACAGCTGCCTCCCTCTGCAAGGTAATATAATTAATCTCTATTCTTTTGACTTGAGACTGGAGGGTAGGGATTGGGAATTATTGAGACTGGACTAGAGACTTGACTTGAAAGTCCCTTGCAGGACTTGAAACTAGACATGAGGGTAGAGAATTGAGACTGGATCAGAGGCTGGTGTTTGTTTGTTTGTTTTTTGTTTTTTTTAAGTGTCTTCCTTGTTGAAGGAGTTGAGACTCAATTGGAAGGTACAGTGTTCTTGAGATTTCAGGGACATCTGAAAGATTCCTTTGCATAGCACCCTTGCAAAGCTCTTTAATACACAACATACACACAGTTTGTAGTTTTATAAGGTGTCACAGCCTTCTCTGCCAAAGTGTGCTGGTGCCTCATCAAACTACAAACCCCAGGATGCCATAAGGAGCTATGCAAAGAAAATCCAGTTTTGACCTGGATTATCTCTGTACTGTAGTATGTGGCCCTGTTTACACAAGCAGGAAAATGTGGGATTAATCCACATTTTCCTGCCTGTGTAGAAAGGGCCTTCATGTCATTTTTAATCTGAGGAGATCTTGAGGAAAACTATGACAATTGTCCTGGCCAGATTTCTTCAGAGGAAGGTTTGCCTTTGCCTAGGCTTTTGCTAAGGCTGAGAGAGTGTGTCTCGCCCAAGATTATCCTTCCTTTTTTTTTTTGTAATTGTCAACCCAGGAGATGGCATTATCTCGAGCATCCTCCAACATCTGGAGCTACTTCCGAATTACATGTAATGAGAATTATGCCCGTTGCACTCTGTGTTCTGCAAATATATCCAGAGGGAAACGCTTACATACTACTTCAGCCATGTGGAAACACATCAGAACCCAATATTCAGCCAAATTTCAAGAATTGAAAGGTAGAAGTGCGCCATCCACAGTGACTCCAGATTCAGCCTTAAGCCCTGCTGTGACTGTCAGAGCTGAGTCCCAACTTGAAGACAGTTCTGACACAAATGATACAGCTTACTGGGACTCTTGCACCAGTTCCTTCAAGTCCTAGTTCAAGTTCAGCAGCTTCCTCCTTTGGAGAACCAAGCCCTTTGGAATCATCCCCAGTGAAACACAAGACAGCATCTTCTTTCCAACCAACTCTGAAAGCCTTCATGTACACCACTCAAAGTTTCAAGCCTGGAGACAGAAGAGGTAAAGCCATCACAAGGTTGGTTGCCAAAATGATCTGCAAAGATAACCAGCCATTGTCCATAGTGGAAGATAAAGGCTTCAGAAAGTTGGTAAGCCATCTTGAGCCACAGTACAGCATCCCAAGTAGGAAACACTTTGCCCAAATGGTGATCCCAGAGATGTATGAAGAGGAAAAAAGAAACATGGAGAATCTTTTAGAGAACACTGACTTTGTTGCAGTGACAACTGACATGTGGATCTCCACAAGTTTTGACAGTTACCTCAGTTTGACAGTTTATTTCATAGATGACAATTTTGAGTACCATCACTTGTGCTTAGAATGCATTCCCTTTGCAGGGGTTTCCCATACAGCATCTGTGATAGAAGGTTTAATCACCACCACTATGAAAAAATGGAATCTTTTACATAAAGTTGTATGTGTCATGAGAGACAATGTGTTGAATATGGTTGCACCTTTGGAATTCAGTACCTTTGACCATTTGACCAGTTAGTTGTCAAAGATGGCTTACTGAACAAGACTGAAATTAAGGCAATCATGTTCACCTGTTAGAGTACTGTGGAACATTTCAAGCACTCCTCTAAAGCCATGAAAGTGCTACAAGCTTCTCAAGCCAAGCTAGGTGTGAAACCCCATTGGTTGATACAAGATGAACTGACTAGATGGAACTCTGAGCATCACATGCTCAGTCATCTCATGGAACAAAAGCAAGCTGTTTTACTATCTGCTTCAGAGTTGAATTTCCAGGTGGATCTGACCACTTGACAATGGACCACTATAGAAGAAGTAATACGACTCCTAGATGTGTTTGATAGAGCAACATTTGTGGCCAGTTCCAGTGAAGTGACCATCTCAGAAATAATTCCTCTAGTAAATAGCACCACTTTTACTCTCTAAAACTTCAAATCAACCTTAGGTTCTGTCCAGGGTTTCCAAAATGACTTGCTGACATCTCTGAAGAGGCGCTATCAGTCTGTGGAGATGGAAAAACTGTACTCTCTTGGAACACTCCTGGATCCCCACTTCAAAGCCAGTGTCTTTTTGAACAAAGAACATCTTCATCAAGTGAAATCAACACTGGCCATGGAAATTTCTGATCTTCGTTTGCAAGCAGATGTCACTGAGCTGCAGTCATCACAAGAAAGGCAGAGACACCATTCCAGCATTGTCAAGTGAACCAGAAGGGGTTCATAGCATGTGGAGTCACTATGCTCAGTTGATGACCCTATCTAACAACAGTGAGGACAGCTGCACTTTGTCTCCTGAAGATGAAATCAATGCCTACTTGTCAGAACCACTGCTTCCGCCATCTGCGGACATCTTCAAGTACTGGAAGGACAACCAAAAATATCCCAATTTGAGGAAACTGTCCAAAAAGTTCCTAATCACACCACCATCAACAGTAATGTCAGAAAGACTCTTCAGCACATCAGGTGTCATAGCTGATAAAAACTGCAGTAGGCTGGACCCAGAGCGAGTTAGAATGCTAGTGTTTTTTAACAAACATCTGCATTAAAGGTTTCAGCTATGTTTTTTTGTTTGTTTACATTGCCCTGAAACAGTTCAGGCAGGAACTCTTACAAGTTTAAAAGTAACATGTTTTTTATTGTTCTTAATTTTGTGGAAAGAATCAAGACTCAGGAGTTATGTACTTTATGTAGTAGATAAACATGTCAATTGCATTTGTATCTTCTTAATAAGAAGTATATGGGTATGTTTTCCTCAAAACAAAAACTATTATTTAAGTTGTTTTTCATTAGACAAAGATGTCAAATTCTGCTTCAAAAACACTTTCCCTTGCTTTTTAAACCCTTTTTAAAAAAAAGGATTCGAAAGATTCAAGATTCGTGGATTCCCAGAACCTTCCAGGGATTCGGATCCGGATTTGGAAAATTCTGGATTCATCCCATCCCTATAAAAGTTCATCACAATCTAACTGGGCAGAGTTGTGGTAGTAACGATGATGATGATGTTCATTTATATCCCACCTTCTCTCCAGGACTGGGACTCAAAGTAGCTTATGCATTAAAAAGATTACAATTAAAAACATACAAAACCTGAATTAAGAAGTATAACAAAATCAAAAACAATAAACAATACAGTTTAAAACAATACAGCACTTACAGCCCCCTTTCAATTCTAAAAATCTATCTAAATTAAAAAAAAAATTGGCCTGCCAATGGAAAAGTAGCAAGGAGGTAGCCTTTCTAGCCTCACTAAGGAGGGAGTTCCAAAGTATAGGGGCAGCCACAGAGAAGGACCTCTCTCACGTGTCCATTAGCTATACCTATGAAAGTGCCTGAACTGAGATAAGGGTGTCTCCTGTGAATCTCAGGGTCCAGGTAGGCTTATTATATCTGTCAGATATTAAAGCACAGAGAACTACAACAGCCAAATTCAACACTATATCTGATTCTTTTTGGATGTGTTCAAACAATCATTTCTTACTTTTGTACAAAGTCAAGTGGGATCCTTGTGGAATAAAACAGTCCAATGTATTACGCATTCTGTAGCTACCATATTTTGTACTCTAGGAGGTAAATCTAATTGTTAGTCTCAGCTGAAGTAGGTTTTACTGAATCAATGGAAACTTGGTTGGATAACATTTATGTATGTTTGATTAATTTTATGTATGCATTCCAATCAGGATAAAAAATTAGATTTAGGATACTGTGACTGAAATTCTCATGCCCACAAATTTCCTTGCATGCTGGGCTCCTTCACACAAGTTATCTCCAGATAACAGGATGACTATACAGACATTGACTAGGAATTCACCTTTTACAAATCACTTTTTGCAAAGCCTTTCTCAACCCTTTTAACATAGAGGAACCCCTGAAATAATTTTTCAGGTCTGAGAGAACAACTGAATAAAAATTATTGTAGCTACAGGTCAGAAAAATATTCTTCTTTCATTCACAAATCTTCCCAGAGCCTTTAACAACCTCTTGCAGAACTCTAGGTTTTCAGGAAACCTTCTAAAAATAATACAAAATAATAACACATTGGAGAGAAAGCAGAGTTTCAGGAGAAAGTGGAAGGTGAGCTGTGTTTTGGGGGTCATCCTTGGCTCTTTAACTGTGGTATTTTATTTTATTTTGGTTTTGGGGGGGTGACAGTTCTGGGTGTTTGGCTACTTGGAGTGCCAATGAAACCTGTAAGCAGGTTGCGAGGCAACCAGAATAGCACCTCAGGAGAAAAACCCAGCCCAGTAGGGCCTTGTGTTACCCTGGGTCCCATGAGGGGCGCCCAGCCTTGCCAATTAAAAATTCCAAATGTGGGGAAATTAGAACTCAGAGCACTGTTTTAGCTAGCAAGAGGCAGGGTAATGTAGCGAGATCTTTCACCCTATGTCTACGGCTTCAGGTCAGAGAGCAAGCCAACAGGGTTGAAATAAACAAACAGAAGCTTTATTAAACATAGACAGTAAAACAAACAACACGCACGCTAACTAACTTAAGGAGTGAGGAAATAGACACAGAGGGATAATGGGTGATATGACACCTGGTCGCATTGTCTTGAAGAAACTGGAGCAGAAGAAGAGGGGCTCAGCGTGTTTGCTGAGGGGAACTCCTGAACAAACCGGCAGCAGGACGGGATGGATGTTCAAGCGGAAACCAATGAGGTCTCAAAATGAGGACCTTATATAGGGTGGAACAGGCCTGTCGGCTATGGCAAACCAGATAGGAACAAAAGAAGTTTTGACGCTAGACAAAGGATTTGGTGAAGTCATCGTTAGCATGATGGGATTTGCATTGCAAGACAACGGAGTGGCCGGTAGGTTGATGGCCCTCTAAAAGGTATGCTTTGGCAGGAAGCCGCGCCGCTATTGTGGAGTATGGGTATGGAAGTTCCCTAAAGCTACGTGAGGCTTGGGAATTGCTGGCTTGAATGGAGAATGGAATGTAAGCTATTAATCAGCCGCAGCCAGTATGTGCCTGTACGGAAAACAATCCAAACACGTGCAGCTGGGCAATGGAGAGGGGTCTAGCAAAGGCCGAATTAAATGATATCAAAGCGATATCTGGGGGCCCTCATCTGGGGTATCATAGCCGGCATAACACTTGTGGCTTAAAGAAAAAGTTATATAAAGCCAAGTACCTGTGGGTATTTTGATACCTTCAGCGAGAACCTAGCAAGGAGTTAGGGACTCCCTTGGTCAGCTAGAGAGAGTGGCTGTTTTGGGAGGTTTAGCTCTCAGTGAAAGCCTGGTGAAAGGTAGAAGAATAATTGAACTCTAGTAGTATCTAGTCAGAGAGTATAATCTAGATTGGAGGGTGTCAGAGAGTGTAGTCTAGATTGGGGGGGTTAAGCCTTTAGTGGGAGTTTAGCAAAAGTACTGTTGTATAATTTTGCCTTTTGTGGACGTCTAAGAACATGATTGATCTCTGTCTGAGTACAGAACTGATTGTTAATACTGTCTGAAGAGTACAATGAAGAAATGTATCAGCATTGGATTGCATATGAATTCTAAAATGCTACTTATTCTTCTTGTCACCTTAATAAATGCTACACTTTATCTTTGTAAATACTTGACTTGACCTGAGTTGTCTACAGTGATAAGAAACTACACTAAAATCATTAAGTGGTTCTAAATAAACTTTGAGATCCTATCCCCTTTTACACAAAGGTGGCGTCATGGGAGGTAGGGAAACAGAGCCGTGTAGAAGAAACAAGGCACCTTATCAGACTGAGAACTGCAACATCAATCTGGGAGAAGTAAGGGCCTGTCACAGGGGGGCTCTTGTTTGTTTTTGGCCATGTGTTCTCCCTGAGCACATAATCTAAGTGGGTGATGCTTATGCTGAGTCACTGGCTTGATTAGGGGCAGATCTAGCAGCCATTAGGTTAATATAATAGCTGCCTCAGGGCCTTTCTGCACTACACTGTTATAGTGCTATTATTCCACTTTCAACGTCCTGTGGATTTCTGCGGTTTGTGGTTTACTGAGGCCAAAGAGCTCTTTGGTTGAGAATTCTAAATGCCCCTCCCTAAACTGCAAACCCCAGGATTCCATAGGATGTTGAAAGTGGAAGAACAACACTATAGCAGTATAGTGCAGGAAGGCCCTTAGTCTTTGCAGTTCAGTCTCTGAAATGAAAGCAAAAAGTGAGCTGTGTTTTGGGGGATCATAGAATCATAGGCCATTTCTGCACTACACTGTTATAGTGCTATTATTCCACTTTCAACGTCCTGTGGATTTCTGCCGTTTGTAGTTTAGTGAGGTCAAAGAGTTCTCTGGCTGAGAATTCTAAATGCCCCTCCTTAAACTACAAACCCCAGGATTCCACAGGATATTAAAATTGGAATAATGGTACTATAACAGTCTACTGTGGAAATGGCCATAGAGTCAGAGATTTGGAATAGGCCCTATGGGCCGTCAAGTCCAACCTCTTGCTCAATGCACGATCTCCAGCTAAAGCATCCCCAGCAAGTAGTTGTCCATCCTCTTTTTTAAAATAGGTAAACTCTGAGTGTAGAAAGGCCAGTCAAGAGCAGGCTATTGGCATGTGGGTAGGGGTACTGGCCTACTCCCTATCATCCTGATATAGACTGGGATATATCCCTGTTGTTTAGACTGAAGAGTGAATTCTATTTGTGGCAGGGTAGGTTTTTTCCCAATGCAAACAGCAGCCACAAGTGTATTGGGACTGAAATGGGGGGAAATAATTAATCCTCTCTACTCCCTTTCCTGAGTTCCCAATCTTCAATTTACTTTCCCAAATCGATTAACATAATTTTAAATTGCATTAACAGTCTAATTTGGCCCCAAATAAAAGTGAATTTATTCTCATGATCTCCACAATTTATATGCATTTGTGCTGATTTGGTTTCACATCATTTCAAAGGTATTTGAAACACAGCGCTCTAGCAGACCATTATATGGGAGTAACATCTGCTCAGGCAACCAACTTGGCTCACTAAAGCTGTTTTCCAGTTTTCATTATTCAAATGGAAACATTATTAGTCACTTAACCACAAAAATAATCCAAATGTTGTAATCTTTTCCTTGTTTGTGCTTTTGTTTTTAATTTAGAAATCAGTTGTTATGACTAATGAGAGTTTAGGCACTCAGACTCTAACAATGGATGTGAAATTACCTTGGAAATACTGATTTACAATTGGTATAAAGCATATAGAACATTGGTGGTGGTTGTGTGCCTTCAAGTCATTTCAGATTTATGGCGACCCTAAGCCAAACCTATGACAGGGTTTTCTGGGGGCCGAGTGTGTGTGATGCACCCAAGGTCACCTGGTGGGTTTCCATGGCTGAGCAGGGAATGGAATCCTGGGCTCCAGGATCCTAGTCCAATGCTGTAACCAGCTATAGCATTGTAACTGGTTACACTTCAATATCGGTGATACTTCACACAAAAACATTTTTACGGTCTCATGATATACTGCTCATAAATGTAGCACACAAAAAATAATCTTTAAGTTGCAGTTAGCACTGACATGGCATTTCTTGATTCTCCTGCTTACCTACCAAAGGTTAGAGCAGGGTGGGAAATGTGCAGCCCTCCAGATGTTGTTGGGCTTCCATCAGTCCTAGCTGGTATAGTTGATGTGATGGAAGCCGTAGTCCCAAACATTTGGAAGCATGTGCATTTCCTATTCCTGATATAAAGTAACTGGATGTAGCTCAACTAAAGAGTTTAGTTGCTTTAGAGCAAGGTTAAGCAATCCTTCAGGGCTGGTCATACTAGTCTGAGTGGAACTCTTTGGGGATGCATGAATTGATGAGAGCGATGTTAAGTGGGAAGACAACTAATGGATGCAGAAGAAACACACAAACATTTATACTTATGCACATGCACACATACATGCATATTAACTGTTTCTCTCAAACTAGTTTGCACATTCTCTTTCTGGTATTCTGCTGGTTATCTCCTTTGGATTGTCTTCCTCCTTGGCTGGCTCTGTAATTCTTGCCAATAACTTGATTCAAAGTTTTAAGTGCATTCAGTTTTCTTTTCTTTTTAAAAAGTCTCCTCATTGTTGCCTTGTTGAGTTTTTAAACTGTGCTATTACTAGGAATTTCAGAATCTCTAACATTATATAATTTCTGTCATATACACTGATAGTTCTAAGTAAGTAAAATGATATTATTCTGGAGCAATCATCAGCCAGTTAAACATGAACAGAATGGAAAGGAATGAAATACACCAAGGAAATAAGTTATACCATCTGAGTGTGTAAGATACTTGGTTAAATTTTTAGTATAAGTTAAAATTACACTGATAATCAAACAGCAATGAAAAGGTTTATTCAAAATTTTTATTTTGGCTTTTTTGCACATCATGTATTTTAGTATCTTATATACTTTAAGACTGCCACAAACCTCAAATTCTCTGGGCTACTTGTACAGGTAAATTACCTGTCTCAAGCACTTCATAGCAATATTATCAGGGTCACATGGAAGACATGACTGACTATAAATCAGTTACACACAATTGTAACATATTCTATGGTAACATCAGCCCATCAATTAGCCTGAAATGTATAGGTAACCTATCCAAGCAACATATGCACAAAGTTATAAAAGTAAGCAGTGGAAGCTTGCAGACTAAAGGAAGAGAGGTCATCTTGAAACGACGAGGGAAGAGCTCCTCACTCCCGATCTATGACTCACTCATGTAGGTAAATATATTTTAGTGCGGTCTGCTGCTGCTTGGGCACCACTTTTAATTCCCCCCCCGCCACAATCCAATCCTAGCTAATCAGGGATTACATGGTGAACATGACATCACAGCACCAGATAGATGTGTTTGGCTGCAGGGTGTTATTATGCCAGCTTGTTCAGGAGCTATTAATTGTACCTTCTTAAGTTTTCACAGAGACACATCCCCTTCTTTCAGGTTGAACTCCAGCTGTTACCACTGGAGTGACTAACAGCTAAAATCCACTTATTTTGCTCATCTGAGGTTGTTGCTGGGCTGTACATTTTTCTTGATTTACTTCAACATGGATAAGAACAAGTATTATGAAATAACTGCAGCTGAAAGAAAGTTTCCATGAGTTACACTGTCTGGGCAGTAAAGTGTTGCTCACCTGCACAGTGTGTCCAAGGCCTTTTGGTGAAATATGACCTTCCCCTGGGCTCCCCCACCCCACCCCAGCCACAGTGAAGCTGCCCATCTGCAATCAGCAACATCAATGGCAGGGGGGGGACCCCTCTCACAGTAAAGTGGAATTTGCATTTATCAACTTGTTTTATCAGTTTTTCAGGCACTGTTGATTTAACCTCACACTGCCTCAAAGCATTAGCAACTGCCTACAAGGCTGCTGGAACAGTCTTGATTTAATTATCCAAGTTGGCTTTCAAGGGGGCTTTTGGTGTGCCTGCTTTGCTCATTTTTGTCCTGGCTGAGCCACCATAATTCTAAACTCAGTTAAGTCAGCTCATGCAAGAACAAACATTCATAAGAAAAGCCAACAAAATGAAAAAGATCTCTTTGCACAGTCTACCAGCCAGGTTTTCCTAGAGTAAAACAGAAACCAGATGCAGTCACAATGCATAATTAACATTAATTTCCTGTACTTCTCTCATGATATAAAATTTCTAACTATATTATGAAACATTAACCTCACAGAGAAGCATATACCTCTCAGGGCAAGGTAAATTTTCAGATGTCAGGATAACGCAAAGATTTCCACTTAAGCCACACCAAAATATCAATATAAATATCCAAATATTTTTCCCAAGGAGCATGTGGTCTTCCCCTACCTAGACTATTGCTGCTTCTAATTGTGGTCTAACCAATAATTTTATCCCCTTAGTCTCTTGCCTTCCAGACATCTTACAGAATAACTCTCATCATCCCTATCCAGCATAAGAAAGGAAGGTATATGTCATACAGACAATTCTTCCTGTGAAAAATGTAGGGCAATGAACCATTTCTAGTGATCACAGTAATAAGAAAACATTTTTATTACAGTGCATCCATTCCCCATAACTCATATAAACTTATTTTTTGAAGGGCACTATACATTTCTTTCCCAGCTGAGACTATAGACACTCTTGTATTAGCATATCAAGCTAATACCTTGATCCAAAGTTGTATGTGTGCAACCTCATGTGATCATAAATGTATTGACTTCCCTACTGAGGTCATTAGTGGGTCTGTGTGTTTGTGTACAGAATGGCTTGTGAACCAATGTCCAAAACTAAAATTGAATGAGTAAATCAGAGTAGAAACTCCAGTAAACAATGGAAATGGCATATTATACTTTGTTACTTCAATTAACAAAGCCTCTGATAAAGAAGCACCTTTTTACAAAGTTCTTTTATACCTGTCCAGTGCCCACATTTCTTCTCATCTTCTGTCTAGCTGGCAGGTTTTTTTAGTAGCATCAGTATGTGGAGGATGGTGAAGCCGAGTTGGAGAAACATAGGCTATAGGTATTAGGTTGCAGCAATATGTCTGTATTAAACAATGCAGTGAAGTTTGAACTAGGAAAGAATGGGATTCTATTGAGCTAGGAAAGAATTAAATTCTTCTTTAGAGGATCCTACTGTAGCTGTGTATGTCTGCCTACAACAGGCAAGGTAAACAGTAGCTGCTTCCAGAATCCCATATTGAGCATGCATGAACAACAAAGCAGAGAAAGAAAAAGGGAGGGGGAGAACAGATAAGCCTGGCTCACCAACTGTCCCCAGCATGTTAAAAGAGTAAAGCTTTGGTCATCAAAACATAAATCATAAGAAAAGTAGAGAATGGTGAAAGAAAGAAAAAATCCCTTCAAGTGGTCTCTAGAAAGTTCAAAATGCTTTTCTTTACTTATGCAAGGCTTACCTGAATTGATTGTTTCATTAAGATGTGCATTTTCTTAGTTTTGAATAAAGTTTGCTGAAACATGATAAAATACTCTTCTTTTTGTGAAATAAGAACCCGTCCCTACTCTTTCCATCTGATTCTTACTTTTGGTACCAAATTTTACCTTTGAATAGAATTCTCATAAACACATCTACTTTGTTAACTCAAATATAGCTATGACAAATGGGTGTGATTAGTTTCTAATATTTCTCTAGCCCTCTTCAGACATTTAAAAATTCTAATATTGGGAGAGACATGGGGACTCGCCCCCGCTCTCTATCTAGCACCCAGGTTCTTCACATAGATGGAGACTGTCTGAGAAGAGGTATAATTATGTGCAGATGACATAGTTACAGTCCTCCCAATTGGAAACCCTGCACTAGCTAGGTTCTTGAATAGATGGAAGACTGTAATGGCTCTGTTCTGACTTACTGCTTTAACCTGAGAAAAAGATACAGAAAGGATAGCTATCTTTAAATAGCTCAAGGGACATCATGTAGCGGATGGAACAAATATGTTTTCTGCTGCTCCAGGAACCAAAACACAAACCAATGGGTGTGAATTACAAGAAAAGGGATTCTACCTAAACATGAGGAAGAACTTTTTTGCTGTAGGAGCTGTTAAACAGTATAATAGATTGCCTCAGAGGATGAACTCCATCTTTGGAGTTCTTTAAACCAATGTTGGGTGGTTACCTTCCAGGAGTGTAGTAGCTGGGCATTCCTGCATGGCAGATTAGACTAGATGGCCCTTGTGGTCCCTTCCAGTTCTAAGGTTCTATGATTCTAAGATGTGACCAGCAAACATTCTCACCTCTGTGTCCAGCCCACAATCTGAAGAGAGCTACTGTCTAGTATATCATCTAAGAGCAAATTTTATTTTAAAACCATTCAGATTTAATGGTTTTTGTCCTAATAGGAGCTGATTTTTAATGACTCTTCATTTTTTGTGATGAACCCCCACTGTTCACCAAGTGGAGAGCTACAACATAGAATGGCCTGGCCATATCTAATTCTCAGTGAAGTAAAGGGGAAGTAAAAGTGCCTTTCCAAAAGGAGAAGCAGTAGCATTAGGATGGGGGAATCTGGAGTGGAGAAGGTCAACTGGAAATTGCTGGAGTCCTCTAGGGGTCCAGCCCCTGGAAAGAAGCTGTCTAATAATGGAAATGATGAGAGAAGGAGGAGAGATGTAATTTGCCTCTACCAGATGAATGGCCTACAACTCTATTTAATGATAACAGTTTGCTAATGTCCGTAAATATAAGTAAATTTTTAAAAGTATCATTGGAAAATATCACCAAAATTACCTGTTTTGCTAATATGATTACTAACCATCAGTGGGTTATCAGTGACACAAAATATTAACTAGGCATATCAAATTATTAATTGTTACTAAATGCCAGTCACAATTGTTTCTCCATTTATTGTCTGATTTTAATTAGCAATTGGCAGTTTCTTCATTTATAAACTGTTATATATTGTAATACCTAGGATACAGTGATTGGCTTTTGTTTATTCAGTTAAAATTCTATAGTTCTTAATTATTTATCAAATGTATTTTTATTATGTGTTACTAACTCAAAAACAGATTAGCAGTACTGAGTCTGGTAACACGTTTCTGTCACTTTCTGGGAACTTCAAGGTCATGCAGTTTTGAGAATGTAAAAAATGTTTCAAGCTGAATATTATTCAAGTGAAAAGTAAGATACTTTCCTCTGTTTTTTTTTCCTACAGAAACATCTAATTTTCTGTTACATGAATTTTTTCCTCTTAACAAAAGTGCTGAGTTTCTTAGACAGGGAGTCTATATTAAGAATGCCTTTTTATCATTTTCTTTTACAGTTTAAACTCTTTGTCTATGCCAGCTGTTGTTCTGGAATAGCACCTGGTAATTTTCTAATTTCATACTATTATTAGAGATCAGTAGCACCAAGTCGATATGAGTCTGTAACGATTTTAGATTTCGGGCTTGTGAAATCATTAGTGTTATCAGTGCGCTATATTATAAGTAGTACTCATGACAATTTCAGAATTTTTTCAAAGCAGGTAACATACTAAATTCTTTAACAAACATATCCTAAACATAGATAAACATTTTAATGGAAGCTTTTAATGCAGATAAACATTTCAATAGAACTTCAAGTAAATTGAGACACACAACAAAATGTTTATTTAAACTGTAATCCTATGGTCCATGGCAGCTGGCTTCCATTTGAGTAGGATGGTAAATTAACTCCAGGTCTCAGCCTGAATATTAAATGAACTATTTGAGATGCTGAGAGATAGATTTTAACATTTTAGATTGATCTAGAGTGAATTCCTCCCTCCACTAACATGGAAACCACCAGCTGCGACTGGATCTCTTGTAGAGCATCATGTCTCAGAGCCCTTTGAATACTCCAGATCTCTACCATTGCCCACAGCAGAAATCCCCATCTCCATCACACCTTCTCCATTGGCAATGATAGACTGGAAACATGACAGGGTTAGGGACAGAAACCGAATTAATCAAACTCCCCTTCTGGATTCATCAAAAACCCCTTCTTTCCCTGGTATATCTTAGAAAGGCAGTGGAGCTATGTCCTGAAGCTGATAAGAAGAAGTTTCTTGATCAACAAGTGGCAATTCCTTGAGGATGTGGCAGTCCCTCTGCCATAGTTTCTAGACCATCCTAACACTTTAGGATTGCTTAGGCTGTTTATTTCTTTAGAAATGGATTCCTAGGCACATTATTTGTTTCTAAAAGTTTTTACAGACTTGGCAGAACTTTCTGGAGCTTTATGGCTTTAAAAACTATGCTTTGAAGTCTCTTTTTCTTTGGCTTTGGTATTTCTGTTGTGCTTAGTAAACAAAAGTCAGCAAACAGATACTGCCTCAACCAACTACTATCGCAAAAGTGAGTTTTGGCAGCTCACCGGTCGAGAAGAGAACTTTCTCTTGTTAGAGAGCAGCATTGACAAAATACATTTGGAAGTGTTAATCCATGCTGAAGGTTGATTTTTTGGGGGGAAGGGGGATAATGTTAATGAAAAGTGATGAATAGCCTACATTCCTTGACATTTCTATTATATTACATATAATCGCTGAAACAAGTTTAATAAAAGTTTTATTTAGCCAAGTCTTTAACATTATCATCTTTATTTACAAGGGTTCAGGCATCCCAAGCCAAGAACACATTTTGTGTCTTTCAACCTGCAGACTCAATTTCATAGGCTTTCCCTCTCTCATGAACTTCTAGGAAAGGATCAATGGGAGTAATAAAAAAAAGGGCAGTGGTTCTCTTATCTGTTATGGACAAGAGACTCTTGAATGTCTTCTTGACGCATTATTTGACTCTGAATTTAGTGTATTAGTATAGATGATCTATCCTTTATAGCTTTACAGGATTTTCCTTTCAAAAGTATCTCCATGTATCTAGAGCTGATATATTTAAACCATTTTTTCTCTTTTCAATATATAACAATATATTGTTTTATATATCAATATACATATAACAATCTCTCCAATGGAACAATGCATATTGAAGCTAAATAAATGCACATGTACTAGTCATGGAGATATTAATAATAAAATTAGTTTTTTTATAGGCAATGATCAAACCAGAAATCAGTACCGATACAGGATTATTTTCCTTTTTTGAGAGCACAAACAGATAAAATAGAAATGTGAGTCATACTTCATTGGATAATCCAGCTTATGGTAGAGAACAGTTAAAAGAGGAATGAAAAGGCTGGAAGGGGCTTGAAAGGAATTAGGAGATTATAAAGCAAAATTTAACTTTTTGCTATTTTTTTTTTTATTTAACAGCCTTTTTAAAAATTTTCTTTTGAACACTCTTACATTTTAAATTTTCTAAGAATCTCTTTGTTTTTAGTCTAATTTCTACTGAAATGAAGAACACTGTATGGAAGCTTAAGAAATGCCTCCTATTGAAACTTCATGTATCTTAACAATGTTCTGGATAAGATCATGTAAGGGGAGAGAGGAATCTATTCAGCCAACAGCACTCGTTCCATTTGTGGATGGAAACAATTCTACAGGAACACACAAAATATGTGATCATATCCATAATCATTGTGTATGTTATACACTACACTAAGGCCATTTCCACACTAGCCTGTTAAGAGTGCTATTATTCCACTTTCAACATCCTATGGAATCCTAGGGTTTGTAGTTTACTGAGGCCAAAGGACGTTCTGGCTGAGAATTCTAAATGCACCTCCCTAAACTGCAAACCGCAGGATTCCATAGGATGTTGAAAATGGAATAATAGCACTCTAATAGGCTAGTGCAGAAATGACCCAAGTTCACATCCTCTTTATGGATCCTAGTATATGCCAAAAACAACAACAACAACCAAACCCAAAACATATTTAAAGATATGCGTTGGGTACACTTATTTCTTCATTCACTTTAGACCATCTAAGAACTGGGAAGAATAGTATGGAAAGCAGCCTATAGCCTTAGAACTCCTATGTAAACTTTCATAAACAACAGAACAACTTTGTGCATTTCCACTCTGACTATCACATAAATAGCATGGACCTTATAAAAAAGCATGGTAGACAGAGAATGTACAGTATGATAGCCCTGTAAAAAACAAATAAGTATGTAAGAGTAAATCAGAATGAATCAGAAAAGCATTTTGATGTGCACCTTAAGCACAATTAATCTATTACTGCGTATCCACACTATACAGTTATAGCACTTTGATTACACTGGTAACTACCATGGATTCATCTTATGGAATCCAGATATTTGTGATTTCATGAGGTTTGTGGCCTTCTTTGTCAGAAAACTCTGGTGCCTTACCAAACTATAGATCCTGGGGTTCTGTAGAACTGAGCCATGGCAGTTAAAGGGGGCTCAAACTGCTACTCTTTCATCAAGCCTGGAAGGAATAAGAAGGAATAAGTACTGGAAAGAACGTATAATGAAAGCATGTTTTGGCCTGTTTATAAATCGCTTGGCCTTCTTCAGGGGCATACATCCAACAGAAATTTCTGGAGTTGATGCTCCACTCTCCTTAAGAACTGGACTGATATACAACAAAAGCAATTTATAAACAAGCCAAAATGCATTGGGCTTTTTTAAAAGGAATAAAATTTGGTCCATTTATAAGCACATAGAACTTAGTCTCCTTCTCTCCTACTGAAGGACTACACAGAATCATGAAATGTGAATCTTAATTAGCCTTTCTTGTTCACTACCTTTTCTTGAGAATTAATTAATGTTATCCAGCATTTTGCAAAACAGACTCACTTACATAGAGGTAGGAATCTTGTGGCACTTCAAATTTTATCAGACTATTGCTTCCATTATTCCTCACTGTTACCTGTGCTGACCAGGGCTAAAGGGACTTGCATTCTATCTGTATCTGTAGGAGCACACAATTCCTCTGACTGTGCTAACAGAATGTTGCTCCTATCAGGAATTAGCCATCTTTCTTTTAAAACACTGTTTCTTCTCAATACCACTTCTGAGTGCCTTCCCGTAGATGTCCGAGGCAAATCCCTTGCCACGGGCCTTGATGCATTGCTCACCTAAAGTCTCTCCTTTTTATTAATACTTACAGAAATAAGAGCAGTTTCCTGAAAGCATAATCTTATAACGTAGAGATTTTAAGTAATTTTCTGTTGTGCGTTGATAAGATGCTTCAGTGACCTGTACTATAGTAGTAGTATTGCTTTATTTACTGAGCAAAGCAAAGACAAATCTGTCAAAACCACAAATATGAGGACAAAATTAGTTCCACTCCATTAAAATCAATTGAACTTAAGTAATAACTATGGGCCTTTCCGCACTACATAACTATTGCAAAGCGATTCTGCTTCAATTGCCATGATTCTGTTCTATGGAATCATGGGATTTGCAGTTTAGGGAGGGATATTTAGAATTCTCAGCCAGAGAGCTCCAGTACCTCCCAAGACTACAACATCCAGGATTCCATAGGAGGCAGCCATGGTAGTTAAAGTGAAATCATGGTGCAATAGTTACGTAGTGCAGAATGGCTCCACCTTTCTGTTGCTTTCACTGTAGCTTAAGTGCAATTCACTTAATCTCTACTATGACTACAGTAACTAGAAGATGAAAACAGATGTTAAACTCTCATCACAAAATACCATGTACAATAAACTACATTCAGACCAAGCCATAAACTAACAAAACATGTCTGTTTGTTTAAATGAGCCTTAAGGCAGAACTAGGGTCCTCTTAAGACGTTGAGAGGCCTAGGACATAATGTTCATTTGAAGCTTGTTCCCCTACATTGGTATAGTGCAGTGGTTACGATGCAGGACTGGGACTCAGGAATCCCAAGTTCTAATCCCTCTTCAGCCATAAAGTTTACCAGGTAGCCAGGCCAATCACTAACTCTGAGCTTGTCACGATATGTAAAGGGTTAATCTTACTTGATGCTGCGCTGCTTCTTCTGACCTTGCCCTTTAAGCTCAAGGTGTAGACTGAGAAGGCTACACAGCTGTATGTTAAATGTTTAAGTTGTAAGTTTATGTGTTTGACTGAAGCACATGTAGAGTACCTAACAATGTACAGCTGTGTGGAGTGTATATAAGCTGTTTGGAAAAAACATTCTTTCCCTCCCTTTTCTCTTGTCTCCTCGCTGTGCTGGTTTGTATGTTACTCTGCTGTTTTTATTGTTTAACTTTATGATGGGCTTTGCTAAATGCCTTAATTTGTTACCTGCAATAAACTTTTTGTATTTTTCCTTATTGCAGTCTGAAGTGGCTGTTTTTCCTCTAGGCTGTAGTTTATGCCAGAGGTTCTTTGGAGGTCCTTGTTTGCTTAAACAAGTACCCCAGTTTTCAGGCTCGTTAGGCAGGCACCTTTCTCTTGCTTTCACTGTAGCTTAAGTGCAATTCATTTAATCTCTACTATGACTACAGTAACTAGAAGATGAAAACAGATGTTAAACTCTCATCACAAAATACCATGTACAATAAACTACATTCAGACCAAGCCATAAACTAACAAAACATGTCTGTTTGTTTAAATGAGCCTTAAGGCAGAACTAGGGTCCTCTTAAGACATTGAGAGGCCTAGGACATAATGTTCATTTGAAGCTTGTTCCCCTACATTGGTATAGTGCAGTGGTTACGATGCAGGACTGGGACTCAGGAATCCCAAGTTCTAGTCCCTCTTCAGCCATAAAGTTTACTAGGTGGCCAGGCCAATCACTAACTCTGAGCTTAATCCTTGTTGCATGGTTTGTGTGCATATCCTCTCAAAAATTTCACAGATGAAAACAAAGACACGCATGATTAAGCAACATCAGAGTGTGATCAATATAGCAAAAATTATTAATAAGGAAGAACACACAAACAAGGAGAGGCTGCAGCAGTTTGTTTTGCCTAAGCATACAGGTAAGGGTATGATTCCATCCCTTCTTCTCCTCTTTCCCTTGCACAGATTTCTTCTGCACTTTGAACTCAGCTCGCACCAACTGAATTATGCAGAGAACAAACAGGGAAAGTGGAATGTGGGGAGCAACTGAGATATGTTAAAGGCAGCTGAAAAAGTGAGACAACAGAGAATTAATCATGGCTGTCCCTGACAGTTGGAGGGGTATGCCTGTAAGGATAAAATGAAGATGAAGTGGTGTATTGTGCCAGCTGATTGAGTTCCTTAGAGGAAAAAGAAAGAATGGATATTAATTTAATAATATTTTAAAAATCTGAGTATGGATGGGTTGGGTTTCTACTATTAGTATTTCTGTTTCTGTAACCATTTGTTCATGCTGTCATGACGAAAACACATTGCCACCAGACCAGTTCATTTTGTATGTCTCCAACCTATTAGGTTTACAGAGGTCAAGTTAGTGCAACTCTGAAAGAAATGGATTGGTGGTAATCTGGCAATGCCAGTGCTGACACAATGCCAAAGGAGAACTACATACTGGTCTATTTTGAATCATGGTAATTTGGCTTAATAAGGAAAGGTATGAATGAATCTCTGGCCTGTGCTTGCAAGTGTGAGTTGCCATTAAGTTAGGAAGTCTCTAGCCATAGTTTCCTGTGGGAATCTGTATTTACTGAGATAATGGGAATGTGAGTTGGCAATACATTAAGGGAGGATCAGTTGGTGGGAAGGAGAAATGTACTTGCTGCCACACACATTTTCCTTCCTGAAAATGATCCCCCCCCTTCCTTTTTTTGGGAGGGGGTATTTTTTTTGTTTTTTTGTTTCCAGTTTTGACTGCACAAGCAATTAAAATAACGCAGGAGTTAAAAATCGGTAATGGGGAACGGTTAAATATTTGCATTCATAAATTCACCCTCGTCTCTGGATTACAATTATGACAGAAACAGATAGTTGAGAACTATAATAGCATGTTTTCATCTTAATATCTTGATCTGCTCTTTAGTCACATCAGAGAGATTACAGCCAATGCAGTAACATTTGTGCCCTTTTAGTTCAATGCCTTGGTACAGCACAGTGGCTAGGGAAATTATCTATAAATCAGGAACTCCTCATAGCAAATTAGGCATTTGGCATTAATTTACTAGGTTGCATAGGCAAGCTTCTCTCTATCAACCATTGCTCACACCTGCACTCCAGAAATACTGTTGTTGTGTGCCTTCAAGTCATTTCTGACTTACAGGAACTCCAATGAGAATCTATCACACTATTTTCTTGACAAGAATTATTCAGAGGGGGGTTGCCATTGCCCTCCGCTGAGGCTGAAAGAGTGTGACTTGCCCAAGATCATCCAGTGAGTTTCCATGATCAAGTGGGGATTCAAAGGCTGGTCTCTCAGAGTCCTGGTCCAACACACAAACCTGTACTCCACACTGGTTCTATTTATATTCTTTACAGGACTGTTGCAAGAATGATAAGAGGGTAATTACACAGAAAGTGTTCTGAACACTCTGAACAGTGGTATCAATGGTAAACATTAAGATCTCTGTCCTGGAGAATTCACAGGGAAATAAAATGTAGTCCCTGGGAGCACCCATATCTTTCAGTGTTCACAGCTAGGCTACTATTTTCCTCTGAATGTATGCCAATCTATCACATTGGCCCTTTTCACACGCGGGCGGCGAAACGGGGCAAGCCACGCCAAAACGGGGCTTACCTTGTTCCGTCGCCGCGCAGAGCATAGCGTTTCGCTGCTCCACACACTCGCAGCGTCCGGCGGCGTCCGCAGCACTCAGCAGCGCCCAAAATGGCGGATTTTGACTGGCAGAGCCTCTCCACCAATCGGAGAAGCTCGCCAGCCGGAAATCCCGCCCCCGCCGGATTTGCAGGGACGCCCTTTCGTGCGTCCACAAATCCACACGGGTGCTGCAATGGGGCTGGACAGGGCTGCACGCCCCGCGCTTTTTGAAAACTACTTGAAAAGTGGTTTTCAAAAACCACACGGCGCTGGCACTTCCGCTCGCCCCGGTGTGGATTGGGGTATGGAACTACACAAAAGTATCCCGCCCCAATTCACGCTATGGTGTAGACGACCTCCGTTAGAGGTCGCTCTACACCATTTTTTTTACTCCACATGAAAAGAGCCTATGTTTCTTAAATCACCTTCAGCCTAGGCCTAGATGCACCATAATACTCAGATAAAGCAGACTAGTGTGATGTACTGGTTTGACCATTGGACTACAACCTGGAGACAAGGGTTCAATTCTCTGCTTTGCCACAGAAAGCCGCTTGTGACCTTGGGCATATCATACACTCTCACCCCAGAAAACCATGGCCTTTTCTGCACCAGGCAATTAGAACAGGGCAGTGCGTCCTCTCACAAAGGAGCGGACTAGGAGCAGACTACATACTGGAGATCCGCACCTCAGTCCGCTCTAAAATGACCCGAAGTGGTCCTCCAAAGACTGCAAAAAACAGGTCTTTATTTTCCTGGAATGTGCCATTGCGTTCCTGCTCCCTTGTGCGGATTTGCAGGCTCACACCAATGCAAGCCTGCGATCTGCGGAGGGCAGGCTTTAGGCATGGCAAGCTTCAGCTGTTGGTCGGGACCCACGACCAACCAGAAGCCACCATTTTGGAAGCTGGAGCAGTGTGGATCTACAGACCTTGCACTGCTCCGATTCGCCCTGGACCAAGGAGGAGCCCTGCGGAAGGGCTTCAAAGACAGTCTGCGTTGCTTTGGACCCCAGAAGAAGCGGTAGGTAACAGCATGGAGCGATTCCCTCACCACATGCGGAAAGGCCCATGTAATAGGGTCATCATAAATCAGAAACGACTTCATAGCACACAACAACAACAAAGTACCAAGAGGAATCCATATATCACTTCCTACATCTTAGATGTAGCACATCCTTATGTCATTTGCCTTTGTATAAAGCCTATATATAATGCCGTTGTTCATATCAGTAATCACTTAAAATTCTAGACTCATTCATGAAAATATGTGAAATCCTCTTCAGACTCTTCCATCCAGATAATTAATGGAAATGTTTAATAGCATCAGACATAGGACAAATGCCTGTTAAATGTATGGTTGATACATTTCCAATATGACATTGATCCATTAATAGTAACAATCTAGAAATGTCATTCCAACTAACATTGTAAAAAAGAGTCTGTACAAACTACAAATTGAAGTAGCAGAAAGACATCTTTGCTGAATATCTGACAGCTGCTTGAATGCGTCTTTCCTCCTACAGAGGAATACAGTGTTGAATTTAAAAATTCATTGAGCTTCTATTTTAAAACCAATAAAGAATGACACTGTAATTCTTGTAAAATAAATTACTCATAAATCAAATCTCGACTGCAAGTATTGATAATATGTTATGTGAAATGCAAACAAAAGTGGAAGAGAAATTTTGATTTGATGTCATGGCTGCATCCTTTGGGAAGATAAAGGATGCTTCTTTCAGAAGTACTTGAGCCGTGCTTAGGATACATACACACATTTAACTTGTCTTATTCCTTCTATTTGTCAGAAGTGCTCCAGATCAACAAGCTTTAATATGATTATTCAAGTTTTCAGCCTACAGTCTCCAATAGTTTTCTGAGAGAGAGAGAGAGAGGGAGAGAGAGAGAGAGATTTTCATTTATTGTGGCATGCTGCTCTCTAATATTAGCAGCAGAATTTCAGGATACATAGAAGTCTTCTCCAGGCCTTGGCTTTTCTCACAAAAATAAAATAGTAAGTGCCTTTTCTGTTCCAGATCAGAATAAACTTTTTTTCAGAATAACAGGAAAACTGAAGACATATTACACTTCAGTTCAGAATATCCTCCAAAAAAATCACAAGTAAGTCATTAACTCATGTATTATATTCTTTCTTTGTGCATGAATTCCCATCTCTGTTTTTATTCTGCTTAAAGTCCAGCAGTTGGGTGCAGGGTTTTGCATTTGTTTTTCACTTTGCAGGACAGAGATAAGAATTATTTGTTATGCTTTTGGAATATACATGGTTTTCAAGTTTGCAGATAGCACAAGAATTATTTGTTATGCTTTTGGAATATACATGGTTTTCAAGTTTGCAGATAGCACTTTTGCTGTCAGAAATACAAACGTATGAAGAAAAACTGAGGTGTATTTTACTGATCTGCCCCAACCAAACTATCTACATGTTGTTGTTGTTGTTGTTGCTGCTGCTGCTGTGTAACTTCAAGTCATTTCCAACTTATGGAGACCCTAAAGTGAAACTATCACAGGGTTTTCTTGGCACAATTTCTTCAGAGGGGGGTTGCCATTGCCTTCCTCTGAGGCTGAGGCTGTGTGACTAGTCCAAAGTTACCCAATGGATTTCCATGGCCATGCAGGATTTGAACCCTGGACTCCCAGATTTGTAGTCCTACACTCAAACCACCATGCCATGTTGGCTCTATGTACCTACAAATACTGCCGCTGAAGGGTGAAAATGTGTCTGTTCTGGTAAATAAAAACTTGGAAACTAACTGTATGCCATTAGTTGTTCTCACTTACAGACCAGCACTGGTTACTCTAACATTGTTAAAGACATGAACTAGAATCCTGCTGGTGTCACAACACAAAAGTTAGTTTCTATATGCCTGCAGTTGTACTTTTTCAGTGATTGTACAACTCTCATTTTCAGACCACAGTCACACAAGTGGAGTTTAATTTTCTGAAGCTGCACTTTGTTCTATACAGAAACAGGAATGAAGGTATAAGGCCTGTTTCAAAGCACTGTGGATGTGGATATGCATTCTTTGCCAGTACACAGCTATTTCTCTATTTGCCACTTGATTCACTGAGATCATAGAGGCAGTATGAGCTATACATAACTTCTTTACCACTTGACTGCTATTGTGCATTCCCCCCTTCTGCAATTATAATGTGATAAATACAGTGCCTTAGAGCCTGCTTTGTGATTGTGTAACATAAATCTCTGTCCACTAGCAGTTGTACTATGCCACCCAGATTGTGAATGCTACAGACCTCCAACCCAGACTGAGGACTTTGATGATGCCTTCCTCAACCAAATGGCTGCACATTCAAAAAGGAGAGATGATGATGATGATAATAATAATAGTAGTAGTAGTAGGAGGAGGAGGAGGAGGAGGAGATTTCAATTACCCGGATATATGTTGACAGTCAAACTCTGCCAAGACAGCAAGGTCCAACAAGTTTCCTGCTTGTCTTGCAGACAATTTCATGGTCCAGAAGGTGGAAGAGGCCACAAGGGGATCAAATATTCTAGATCTGATCCTTACCAACAGGGATGACCTTGTTAATGAGGTAGAAGTGGTTGGATCTTTCGGGGAGAGTGACCATGCCCTATTGGAATTTGGCATTCAGAGGGAAGGAGAAGATAAGGGTAGCCAGACACTCATCTTAGATTTTTAAAAAGCGGACTTCTGTAAACTTAAGGAGATGCTGGCTGAAATTCCGTGGTCAAGAATAGTGAAAAGGAAAGGAGTTCAGGAGGCATGGGAGTCTCATAAAAGGGAGATACTGAAGGCACAGTCTAAAATTGTGCCAATAAGGAGGAAAAATGGAAGGCATCTGAAGAAACCAGAATGGTTGACTAAAGAACTCTCAGCTGAGCTAAATGTTCAGAGAAACATGTACAGGAAATGGAAGAAGGGGGAAACCACCAAAGAAGAATTTAAGCAAGTAGCCAGGAGATGTAGGGAGAAGATCAGAAAGGCTAAAGCACAGAACGAACTTAGGCTGGCCAGAGACATTAAAAACAATTAAAAGGGCTTTTTAAAAATATGTCCACAGCAAAAGGAAAAAGGAGGAGATGATAGGGTCACTGCTCAGAGAAGATAGCGAATTACTAACAGGGGGAAGAGAAAAGGCAGAATTACTTAACACCTTCTTTGCCTCAGTTTTTTCCCAGAAGGATACAAGCACTCAACCTGGCGGTTGGGGAGCAGGGGAGGAAGCAGAGGAAATGAGGTACATAATAGGTAGAGAAGTGGTACAGGAATACCTGTCCACACTGGATGAATTCAAGTCTCCAGGGCCAGATGAATTGCATCCTAGGATATTAAAAGAGCTAGCAGAGGTCATTTCGGAACCGCCTGCTTAAATTTTTGAGAAATCTTGGAGGACAGGAGAAGTTCCAGCAGACTGGAAGAGGGCAAATGTTGTCCCCATCTTCAAGAAGGGAAAAAAGAGAACCCAAATAATTATCGCTCAGTCAGCCTGACGTCAATACCCGGAAAGATCTTGGAGTAGATCATTAAGCAATCAGTTTCTAATCACTTAGAAAGCAATGAGGTAATCATGAGAAGTCAACATGGATTTCTCAAAAATAAGTCATGCCAGACTAATCTTATCTCTTTTTATGATAGAGTTACTAGCTTGATAGATGAAGGGAATGCTGTGGGTGTAGCATATCTCAATTTCACTAAGGCCTTTGACAAAGTTGTCCATGACATTCTTGCAAAGAATCTAGTAAAATGTGGGCTAGACAGGGCTACTGTCAGGTGGATCTGTAACTGGTTGACTGACCATTCCCAAAGGGTGCTCACCAATGGCTGCTTTTCATCCTGGAAAGAAGTGGCTAGTGGGATGCCACAGGGTTCTGTCCTGGGCCCAGTGCTGTTCAATATCTTCATCAACGACTTGCATGAAGGAATAGAGGGCATGCTCATCAAATTTGCAGATGACACCAAACTGGGAGGGGTTGCTAATACAGCAGAGGACAGGATCAAAATCCAAAATGACTTGGACAGATTGGAGAGCTGGGCCAAGGCTAGCAAAATGAAATTCAAAAGAGAGAAGTGTCAGGTCCTACACTTAGGTAGAAAAAATGGAATGCAGAAATATAGGATGGGGGACACGTGGCTGGATAGCAGTACATGTGAAAGGGATCTAGGAGTCTTAATAGACCACAAGCTGAACATGAGTCAGCAGTGTGATGTGGCAGCCAAGAAAGCCAATGCAATTCTCGGCTGCATCAACAGGAGTATGGTGTCTAGACTTAGGGAGGTACTGGTACCACTCTACTCTGCTTTGGTTAGACCTCATCTTGAATACCGTGACCACTTCTGGGCACCCCAATTAAAGAAGGACATGGTCAAGCTGGAACAAGTCCAGAGGAGGGAGACCAAAATGGTGAGAGGCCTGGAAGCCATGCCCTATGAGGATAGTCTTAGAGAGCTGGGTATGTTTAGTCTGCAGAAGAGAAGGTTAAGAGGGTACATGATAGCCATGTTTAAATATCTGAAGGGATTTCTTGTAGAGGAGGGAGAGGGCTTGTTTTCTGCTGCTCCAGAGACCAGGACAAGGAGCAATGGATTCAAGCTGCAGGAAAGGAGATTCCACCTGAACCTCAGGAAGAACTTCCTGACGGTCAGGGCTGTCCGGCAGTGGAATACGCTGCCTCGGAGTGTAGTGGAGTCTCCTTCTTTGGAGGTTTTTAAGCAGAGGCTGGATGGCTATCTGTCGGGAGTGCTTTGAGGGTGTTCCTGCATGGCAGGGGGTTGGACTGGATGGCCCATGTGGTCTCTTCCAACTCTACATTTCTATGATTCTATGATCTTGCACAACATGACCAGTTGAGCAACATCAACATTCAAAATTAGGGTGGCATAATACCACCACCACCATACTCAGTAAGTATAGACTGACAACCATGTTGTAAGCCCTTAGATTCAGAGCCTTTCCACAGTATACTGTTATAGTGCTATTATTCCATTTTCAACATCCTGTGGAATTCTGGGATTTGTAGTTTACTGAGGCCAAAGAGTTCTCTGGCTGAGAATTCTAAATGCCGCTCCCTAAAGTGCAAACCCCAGGATTCCATAGGAGGTTGAAAATAGAATATTAGCAGTATGTCTAGTGCGGAAAGGCCTGCTCTTTTAATTGCATTATAACTGCTGGAGTCTGGATTGAGTAGCAACTAGATAGCCAGTCTGGAGGGAGAACTATGATTTTGGGAAGTCTAAAAGAGTAGACCATCAGAGGTTAATATATTGTTCTACTGTCTTAAACGAACCTATTCTTGTTGTTGTTTTAAAACTAATTATGGCTATCTCTATCATAAAGAACCCACACAACAACACAGCCACAGGTCCACATTTAAAGGATCACCCTGATGCCCAGAAACCCAATCCAAGGGGTAGAATGAGTGACAGACTTCCAAGGGTTTGAGCTGCAGGGCCAACGTGGCAAAAGCGATCTGTCACACCTACCTATTTTCCTTGCAGTTTTGATGCTTTTCATCAACTTATTTACCTATTTTGTTGGTTCCAGTTGATAAGACAATCATGAATTCAAGAATAACTAATACACGGAATGACAACCAGAGTGACAAATTAGAAATTGTGTCAAGTTCCTGGAGCGCACATAATAGAATCATATAGCCAAAATTCAGGAGTCACTGAGAATGAAGATAAGGCAGTAGTTACTAGAGTAGGTGTAGGGAAAAGGTTTTGTACCACTGGAAACACTTGGCACTTCAAAAATATACCCCCAATTTATAAAAAGCCAACAAGGAAAATACACAAGGAGACTGTCCCTACTGAACAGAGCATTCAAGGACTATCACCAGTAAAATAAGTCAGCTTGTTCTGCAGCTGATCTTTTTATATTCCCAATTAACCAGTCAAGCTACAGCTTCTTCAGCCAAGTTATCTGCAGCTGAATTCCAAGCAAGAAGGAGCCAGACTAAATATAATTTTTGGACTGCTTCCCATGGCAGTGAGGTTGGTGGCTGGAATATAGGCTCTGTAAGGATCCTATCAAACTAACTATAGGCTTTTTTCACCACAAGTGAAGAAAACAAATTTAGAGGCAAGATTCAAAATTATCCAATAAAATTATTACGTGTGTTCAAGCTGAATGTAAATGATTCAAAAAACTAATTTCATAACTCTGAAAAACAAGCAGGTTTTGTTCAAGATTGTTTTGTATGCAATAAATACCATTTCTTTCTCTGCTTCTGATATCTAACATGAACAGAAAATGTGAATTCACACACTAAATATGTGTTAAAGGAAAAACAACATTTTTACTATGCCTTAAACACCTTGGATAGGAATACAAAGATTCCTTCAAAGAAATGTGTTCTTTTAAGCTGGAAAAGTGAAAATTCCATATTAGTTTACAGTATTAAATTTCCAAGATGGTATCTCAAGAAATTTCCACTACTGCTGTGTGCAGATGACACAGTCCTTTTACAACATTCAAGACCAATACATCATATTTAAATGAAGTAAAAGAAAGATATTGCATAAGTCTTCGACTACAGAACTTCCTGAAATATGCCATTCATGGAGAATATTCATTAGGTGAGGCCAAAACCATTTGAGAGCTATCCTTAATTTTTATTATGCTAAGAAGGATAGGTATGTCCCTGTTGTGATTAAGGTTATCAGGACAAGATAAACAGGTTTTATAAGTAACATCAGGCTACTATACTGGTCATCTTAATCGCGATGGGAACCAGGAAACAGACTTCCTTGGAAAATGTTGAGATTTTCAAGATTTGTAGTAGAAGCCATTTTAAATTCATAATGTATCTCTGTTCTAATGCACTGACAAATCAGTTCATTTGTCTATCTGATTTTAATTATTTATCATGAATATAACTGGAAGAAAAATAATCCTCAGTTATTACACAGACTTGTTTTTTGTTTTTTGTTTTTAAATTGGCCTTTGTGTTTCCCATGGAATTATTGCAAGCTGTATCTCTAAGCAGAAATCAAGATATAGAGCCAACTGGCACAAGCTGTGTTTGTTCATATCTAATCATCAGTTGACATTTCCTAACATTCCTCATTATTTACAGAGTTTGACTATTCCAAATTATTATGTGGATTTCAAATTAGCAAAGTTTAATATCATGCAGTCCTGGGTGATGTAAGGCCAATATGGAAGAATACTCACTGCTTTACAAATCTGCCCTTGAAATTCTGGGGTACTGAAACATTGGTACATCTGACTTTTATTGTTGTTTTAATTAGGAGGCTAGAGCAAAACTAATTTAGCCACTCCTGGCATCTTATTCTCATTGTCCACATGTGTTGTTAGTTTTAATATACCTTGAATGATAAACTGTTAATATTACACAGAAAGTTGTAGTATTTTTAAATACAGTTTTTAAAAACCGGACCAAAGATACTTGTAAATGAAATATTTGACTTTTGTATTTTAATCCTGCAGATATGTAATTGTTGTTACTATATTTTTCTAAGCACTGGATGAAAGCTACAGACCTTGTTCCCAAAAAATACACTCAATTACAATATTCAAAATCACAGAAAGGAGAATGAAAAAACAAATGTCCTCGCTTCATGGACTTTCTGAAGCCAATTGATTTCTCACAAATTAAGACCTTAACATAAATATTCTGTGGATTTAAAAAAAATTGTCTCAAGTTTGATAGGGTGCACATGACCACTAAAAGCAATGTTGTACAAGATATTAAACCAACTACAATTGGCAAAAAATGACCAGAACTGATTCCAATCTGATCAGCTGTCTGAATGATGGATAAGGATGGTGGACATTATTTGAGTGGTGAGTAATATCTGGCACAGTGTACAAGTGTGTACTAGCCAGCTTATTGCATATTAGCTTGGATTTTAACTAGAAATTCAACCATCTTGTCAAATATCAATTAAATGTGCATGTGCGTGTGTGTGTGTGTATAGATAGATAGATAGATAGATAGATAGATAGATAGATAGATAGACAGACAGACAGACAGACAGACAGATAGACAGACAGATAGACGGACGGACAGCTTGCTTCATGGAAAATTGTCTAGAACATATAGTCACTCTGGTAAGGGGTGTGGAAAGTAATCCAGGTGTGGAGAAGCCTATAGATGTTGTTGGTCTTCAGTTCTCACCAGCTACAGCCAGCATGGCTAATAGTCAGTGATGATTCCCACACTGCTGCTAATGACATAAAAATAGTTGCAGAGGTTTCAGATATTCCTGGGTGAAGGTTTGTTGTTAGGTAATACACCTATGCAAAGTGATGTTGTGCATCAAATGCTGCACAGCTAGTGTCAAAGCAGAGTGAGAATTATTTAACCTTAGACAATGATCTGAATCTGAAGTGTAATAATTCTCCATAGCTGTGGAACACTGAGTTGTTACTGAAGATGTCTGGAAGATTTTGCGCACCAGAGACACAATTTCTATTATTTTCTCAGCTTTTATGAACTCCTGCTATGATAAGTGGCAACAGTAGCTGTAAGTTTATTCCTGACTGCCAGCAAAGCCATCATATTTTCCCTTGTGTATTTTCCCAGACAAGCCAAAACAGTAATGTTGCACACAACTTGCTTCTTTTCACATTCCTTATGGGTCCCTACTAAAAATACATAATTATTGTGCTGTCAATTTGAAGTACAAAGCTCTTCTAAGCCCAATGAGACAAATATAGACACCTTTCATTGGGACTTCAATTGCAGTAATAGCTGATATCCTTTTGACATCTACCACCCAAAGATGTTTAGTGGTATTTTGAGTCAAGGAGACTTTTTACTTTTGTACTCAAAAAATGATACAGGAAAAGGAAGCACATGCATCTATATCAAGAAAAAGTAAGCGCTCACCTTTGTGTCCAGTGCCAAGTATGTGTCTTCTTTAGAAAACAGAGACACGTGTTAATCTGTTTTATGAATAAATCTATTTGGCTGTTTATCAAAATATAATGGTTTCCACCACATAGTATAATTTGAGTAATTGACTTGTACATTGACCACCAATAACGTAGGTTTTCAAAAAAAAAATTCTTTCTATTTTCTTAACTTGATACAGATCTGATTTAGCATGTTTACTGACTTATAAGTAGTATACATTACTTACAAGTAGTAATGCAAAGAAACTTTTAAAAATGGGTGCCATGTAACTGTATTCCTGCAGTCATGGGAGGGCATCCAAGGGGGCACAGAATAAACCAGATTTCCTCCTCTAAGTATATTCTCAATTTCTAGTTTTCAGAATCTACAGAGACTTCTAAAGCCTCTGAGATGTTGTAATTCCAACACGAGAGAGAAGGAAATGAAGACACACATGCTAGGAGTGTGTTCAAAAGCAGGATCCAAAACTTTTTTGGGCTCTAAACATACACCCAAATCTAATCTGAGAAATCAAAGAAAATCCTGAAAGGGACATAAATTAATTCCCTCTCATAGTATCAGAAGGAGGGAATCAGTAACTTTAAAAAAAAAAACATGCTTGGGGTAGGGGGAAAGGAACAGAAACAACACTCTTCCCTCACTGTCACCCTGGCAGCATGAGTCTGACAGATACTGGCTGTCATGGAGGATATAATGTAAGAGCTCTCTAAGATAAAAATCAGATTTGTTTTGCCCAGAGATACTGAAGCTGCTGAAAATTTTTAACACGTACATAAATCTTTTGCTTCTTAAGAGTACTAACCTCAACAGAGGTTAATTACCACTTTGATTTTATATTTGACCATTATTTTATTTATTCCAGTTACTCAAATGAAGGTGTATGTCATGTTATGCTACAAATAGTATGTTGTTAGTTGGAACCCGTAAGGAATATGAAAGGAAAGAGGCAGTGTGCAACATTACTGTTTTGGCTTGCTTGGAAAAATGCACAAGTGAATGATAGCTTTGCTGGCAGTTGGGAAACAAATGCATTTCTAAAAATGGAATGGTTTTCACAAAAATGGCCAAGAAAGGGGAGATACCGCTCTTCCCTCATTTCCATTCTGCCAGCATGAGCCTGACAAAGTTGCAGTTTTGGAAAATTTTCCAGCCAGTGTCTCTGTTTCTTTGCCAATATTATGTTTGACACAGATGTGCACATTCGTGTTTAAAATGTATTGTGCAAAGTGGTTCTTAACTCTACATCTGCTGTACATTGTACAATCAAAACAAAGATAAACATTTAGATTTAATCTACATCTAATCCAAAATAGTTTTCTTTGTTATAGCTGGTATTTGAAGTGTATTCAAGCATAGTGTTTGAAGAAGACCAAAGATTCAAATTTGTCCTCCTGTTAACATCCCATGGAAGGGTCTTTCATCCCAAGCAGGTTCCTGCTGGCAGTGTGGTGAAGGACATGAGTTGCTGGACTAGGACTCTGCAAGACCAAATTCTCTCTCAAGCACAGAAACCCTTCTGGGAGACCTTGGGCAAGTCACATTCTCTTAACATCAGATGAAGGCAATGGCAAGCCCCCTATGAAGACACTTTGCTGAGAAAACTCTGGGGCCCTTTCTGCAACCTACCTTTTTGCGGAGTCCTCCAGGAGGGGAACATGACAAGAGCACTCCCCTCTGCACTGGCTGGCTCTGTCATGAAGGCAGCGCCATGGCCATGCTTCTTCCTTCCGCAGTGCACCTGGGTACCTTCCCAGGCTGCACTGGGGTTAGGAAGAGCAGCCATTGTGCTTCCCAGGCTTCTGTAGGACAAGTAAGTCTGTAATGGTGGCGCAATTGCAGGTCATTGACAGGGAAAACCTGTCAATTATTTAATTCACGGTTGAGCTGCCTGGGGATGGGACAGAAGGATGTCATGCAGAACCATCGTCATGGTTCCGTCCTTCTCCCATCCCCATGGCAGGTTGGGAAGGTAGTGCAGAAAGGGCCTATGATTGGTTCATGTTAGGGTTACCTTAAGACAAAGAGATCTTGAAGACACACAACAGCATCAGCAAACAACACTAAGTAGGTCCAAGTCACAGAGCAGGAAAACACCACTCCCTGAGATACTGGAGAGCTGCTTATCATAAAGTAACATTGGACTTGACTGACAACATTGGGCTTAATGATTGGGTGCCATTCAAAGCAGTTTTATGGATTTGTTACCAATTACACACACACCCTTTAGTTAGAAAGTTAATTTGACAATAGAAGTTATTTTTACAAACTATACTTATATTCAACAAGAATCAATAATAGTATTTGCATATGCAAGGCAGTCACTGTTTAAAAAGCACAAAAGTCTTCTCAAATTACTTTAAAAACTTTTATGTTATAAAGTGTGAAATGGCAGGAAGAATTCTTTTTGAAAAAAAGAAAGTACAGCTCATCCTTTCAAATATTTTTCTATTTGTTATTAGAAGAAAATTCAAGTTTGCAAGAGTGGTCCATTGCTTCCTATTCTATTCCTTTTTTTTCTTTTTTCTTTCTTTTTTTTTCTTTTTTTCTTTTTGGTACTTATGTGCAGGGCTTTCACTTTGAGGATAAAGCTCTTATCTCCACCTGGATAAGATTTAAAGGGCAAGGTGGTTTTATATGAAAAATGTCAACAGTAATTTTTCTCCAAGAGAAGGCATACTCTATAAAGAAAATAGTAAAGTTTTTGTTAAGGGAGGTGCCATATTTCACAAACGATACTTAACAGCATGGAATAGCAGCAATTATAGCCAATAATGTATTGAACATAACATGTGAACTAACACCAAAGTTAAATGCCAAGAGGACACTAAAATACAGTATGGTTTTTGTTGTTGTTGATTTTGTTGTTTTGTTGCCTGCTATTTGAATAGTTGCAAATACTGGCCTGCTGTGAAGCTGCAGCTAAAGTGTATTTCTCTACAGGTAGCCTCCACAGCACTAAAGTAACACAGATACTGAATTCCAGCTTTAAGGCACATCAGTTTTTCTTAAATTGTACATCTAGAAGGTACTGGTCACTGAAATAATGCAATAGATTAGCAACAACAGAATGCAGGAAATAAAATAACCCTAACACTGGTTATGTATTGTTTGATCAGTTTAATCAAGATCAGTTTAAACACTAGGCAGCCTTTTTGCCCTAAGTAGCTTCCACACAGCTGGGATAAATGGAGGACAAATCCAGTAGGTATTTCAGATTCTGGCTACTCACCCTTTCTGTTGGGTGGGATTTCAGCCTTTTAAGTGCATTGCAACCCTAGCACATGTTGTTGTAACAGTAATTGTAATTGTTGTCATAGTAATAGTGTTGTAATAGTAAATTGCAAAGCTGCTGCTTCAACTTCAGATTCTGTGAATGTACGAGTCTAAACACTCAAAAACATGTCATGTTTAACACAGGTTGGAGTATGGTCATTTTGTTATTTTATAGCATAACATAACAATTCTGTGTTACTATTTTTATAGTTTTAAATTTTGATTAACTAGTAGTGTGGTGAAGAAGTCTATCTTGTCAGATTTTAAAATGAAGACTTCATTTTTCCAGTCTTTGGTTGGCAATCAACATTCAGCATTGGCAGAAAGAATGCAATAAAGCTGAGTACTATGGCTACATTTAATGTGAGCCTACAGTGAGCTAGATCAATAATTCAACTTACCTTGTGCGCAACAACAGTCAGCTTTAGCTTGGGCCTGCAACTGTCATGAGGACCTCAATAAACCTGTCTTTTCACCACACCTGACAGTGCAGAAGCAAAACACTTGAATACCCGGCAAATGATAACCAACTGATAGACTACATAAGCTATGCATACATAAAAAGGGTCTCCCAGTGATCTGCAATGTATTTTTACAAAAAACATTAGGAATTGTGTTTACTTTTGCTTATTTTTCAGATGGCATGATTTAATTAAGCATCACAGGGTGCTAGAATGATTAGCATAGGCTCTAAGGATTCTGGATCTAGAAATCTCCCACAAGAATAAAACCATAATATAATGTTCTAATAGATCCACCCAGGAAGTGCCATGATTACTTAACTAGGTTAAGCTGTTGTTCCCTCACTACTTCAGCTTGTATGTGATCCATCACAGAAAACACTCTGATGCTGCTGAAGGTCAGTTCTTTAAATGTTGCTTCATCATGTTATTTAACAGTCTACTTTTATTAAGGATGAGCCTCTCATGTTTTTTCAGAGCAGTGGCAGTAAGGAACATCTATGCTTCCAGCTCCTGTTGTGAAGGAAGAAAGTACAACCTCCTCATGAGGGCTGTTTTTTATGTCTGACACCATAAATGCTAACTATCTTACTTTTTGGCTTTCTGTCCTAGGAGGACAGAACAAGAAGATCTCAAAGGAAATTTTGTACTTTTTCTGTGTACTTTGTCTGTGTTCATTCAAGTTCAGTTAAGGCAACCAAGTGCATTCCAAATAAAACAAAGCCATCCTGCTGGGATAGTGGGTATGATGAACCACACCTACTCTCAAAAGATACCCAGAGCTACAGCTGCTCCTGCTTCATTTCAAAACAAGGTTCACACACAGCTAGGCTACAAAAATTCAAGGGCACTGTGATTCTTCCTGTCAAAAGAAAAAAGAAAAGAAAAAGAGGATCCAGTCATGCTTAGTTTACATGGCTTATTTGTTTCTTAACACTTGATCTCTCGTTTCTCTTGAGATCCTGGGTCAGGGATAGGGCATCTGCTTTCTGTATCTGGGGTCTATCATCTCCAGAGCTAAGAAAGAAGCCTGCCTGAAACTCTGGAAAGCTGCCACCAAGCAGGATCAACAATACTGACTCAGTAGATCAAAAGGCTGATACGGTATCAGCTGTATGTTCCTATGTTGTACTGATACATATTGTTGATATACATTTATTGACTGTGTTGGGGTGTTTTAGAAGCGGAGCAAGGATGCTCAAAGATTTTGTTCTGCCCACAATTCCAAGGAAAATGAACATGTCAACACTCCCCAGACTAACATACATAACATATACTGTTATATTGTGAATTTCACAATTTCTCAAATGTTGTGACTTACTTCTGGGCACAAAAATTGTATCAAAATGCATCTAGGTACCAAATGTACTTAAAAGGAATACATTTAGAAATGTAATAAAAGAAAAAAATATTTAGACCTGCATATTTAAATATGAATTTTCAGGTGTTTTTTTTTAAATCAGATTAACACAGAAACAGGATGAGATCATCTCACAAACAAAATAAGTATGCATAGTACAAATCATTATTTAGTAAGTGCCTTTCACAAGTAAGGATGGGATGATCAGTCTATTTCCAAGATATTTAAAATCTACATTATTGTTTGAGCTTACAAATACTCAGTTGACATGCCACAGTTTAAGACAGTCTGTTTGTCTTGCACATCTGCCTGGGGCTCACCTCCATAAATTCACCCATACCTTCATAGTAATCTCAGCTCATTTGCTACATAAGATTAGATAGTGCCTCCTCTGCCTGCCCTTCTGCATACAGATGTGACCAAACTAGAAGTTGAATATAACTTTTACACTAGTGAAACAACAGCATCCATCAGTGCACCTGAAGGCAAAACGGTAGTTTTGGGCAGGCCATGTGAAATACAGCTCCGTCTTCCAATATCAATGTGTCTTCAAACAGCTGCCAACTGAGGTGGTTGCTTCATTCTGCCTAGATCTGTATTACTGAGTATGTGAATATACCTTAAATAGCCTTTAAATATGGAACAAACTTCATCTCCATGGTACAGCAACCTATTGAGATTTATCTAAAGTCTATGAAATCAGACATAACAGTAAACCATTGTTAGCTAACTAGCTTCAAACTGTGGTTTGATACCTAGTTTGGCAAACAATACATTTTAGCAGCCATCATTTGGCATTATTTCTGAATAAGTTAATGAGTGCCTTCACAAATAATAGAAAAGCATTTTGTACATTTGTTGTGCTTGATAGTGTTGTAATTGAGTCTTGACTTGCATGTAGTTTAGTGAGACCAAAGAGCTCTCTGGCTGAGAATTCTAAAGGCCCCTCCATAAACTGCAAACCCCAGGATTCCATAGGATGTTGAAAGTGGAATAATAGCACTATAACAGTATAGTGCAGAAAGGCCCTGTAATTCAAAACAATATCTAATGTCAAGGTGAGATTTTAACCAATAAAGAGATATGTCAGCATTAGTAGAGAAGGACCAATGCAGAAATAAAATGAATGGAGGAGAGGAAAGGGAACACAAGCAGGCATCTGGGGAAGGAGGAACTAAATACCCTAAAGGCACCAGATCATACATGGTCTTGAAAGCTAAGCATTATCAGGCTAAGTTACTACTTGGGTGGGGAACCACCAATGATTTTCAAAAGAAGGCTATAACAAAGTGCCACCAAAGGAAAAATGCCTAGCAAATTCACAGTGTCTCTGTAAATTAACAGGCAATTTGCAGTGGCATAACACATGTATATCTGAGGAAGGATGATCTCTGCAAAATGGAGGCTCATGGTGCTTTAGGTTCATAGGGAGAACTGTTACTTTGGAAAGTGAAGAAATGCTAGCAGAAATAAAGGCCCAACATTATTTTTGTAACAGTGGACTATGAAGGGAATAACATAATATATTTTTAAATTAAATCCTATAGCCTAGATGGCTTGCCCTACCTTTTTAACTGTGTTTGTGTGTGAGAGAGGGAGGAAGCAAGGGGGCAGTGCTTGTTATTGTGTAGAAGCATAGTCACAGGAATATTAACATCAGGGAGATGGAAAGGGTCAATATCAACCTCAAGGGAGAAACTTAAAAGTGAGCAGCTACTTGGAAATCTGTCCCACTGAATCAAAATATTTGTATACCTAAGCACAGCAGAAAAGCAGTATTAATCACATTATCTTTACTGTGCAGCTATGTAAGCTACATTTATTTTTTGTCTAAAAGTAAACTCCACATTAATGCAGAACTCTTAAGAGGAGCAGGAAACCCTGGACCTCCTCTGCAGTTTTATGTACAGTTACATTTAACAACAAATCACAGCACTGACAGGAACTAAAAGAAAGCAGTAATAATGGAGGTTGACTTTGGACACCCATTTATTTTATCTGGCATATCAGCAATACTACAGGAAACTGTGCTCCAGATGAGAATGATGTGCTCTCAAAGGCCTGTAACGTTATCAGATTTCCAGTATCTCACAGTGTGCTTGCTGTTGGTGGGATGTGAGACCAGTAACCAAATCCAGATGGATATCTAGGACATTGGTACAATATTTTAATTTATAAATTTCCTGAGCACACTAGATGAGCTGAAATTTACTATTTGTTTATTAACTGCTTAAAAGAACAACATACCCCTGGGAGCTGATTCATAAGGTTACTGCCTTCATTTTCTTTCTCAAGGCTTAAAATGATTGTGAAGCCAACAGAAAAGGACTTGATAATTATAATAACCAAAAGTCCAGGGGGAAGAAAATAGTTTTATACTCCATGTAGCAATGACTGCCAGGAGGGAAAGAGAAAAGAGGTGAGAAAAATGGTTCTTTGTATAATCTTAAGCTTAATTGCTAAAAAAAAATTTAAAAAATATCTTTCTTTCCTACCTTCCTTCTGATTATTCGGTGTTCCTTTCCCAGCAAGAATATAAGAAAAATTTTGTCACTGGTATGAAAGAGGGTGGACTTGCCACTCCTGGAGGTTTCCAGAAAGGCAGTTCACCCTTTTTGTGGCTAGAAAAGGGATGGGCAAAGGAATGTGAGGACCATAAAGGAGCTTTGGTGGGTGTATTTTGCCTACTGCTGCACTAACAGAGATGTGTCATATCCAGAAAAGACTCCCACTGTTTTTGTGGCTATTTCCATGGTTTGAACAGAGGTGATTTTCACTGATTGCCCCTTCACCATAGAACTCCCAGTACCATCCTCCCCCACTCCCCCAGGATTCAGGCACATAACCACATAAGGAGCAACAGGGTGAAAAGGGAATTGGTTTAAAAAAAAGTCTTTCTTTCTTCTTTCAGATTCTGGGAGAGTCTGGATAACGGAGTTCTTCACCATATAACTCTGGATCCAACCCAGAGATTTCTATGACTGGACCACATATCCAGAAAGCCTAGCAAGCAGTTTGTTGTGGGACCTATCTAGAAGAAAGCCCATCAAGCAGCATGTCTTCTCACCATGACTGACATCCACATCCTCCTTTTCCAATAAACAGTGCAGGCCTAGTGGCTTTGAAAGAGAGAGTGCATAAACACATGCAGTGACACAAATCAGTAGCTTTAATGTGGTACAACTGGAGAACATTCTGAACAAATTTGTTCCTTAGAGGTTTGAAACCAGATGTTCACAAAGTCCAGCTGACATTTTTCATTCTAGCCAGCAAAATGTGGAAAGATTCCAGGCAAATGATTATTCATTAAGAAATGCATTAAGGAATTCCAATACCTCATTTCAATGCTATGTTTTAAATGGTTTTGGGTTTGTTTATCATAGCAAACCATTATTATAAAAACCAGCTACATTGGATCACAATCCAGTTATGCAAAATAATCTAGTACCAGATCTTTAAATATTTAAAAAATCTTTAAATATCAGTACATGCATGGAATACTTTCTTTTCTTTCATTCTGTCACATGTTAACTTATAGAATTCCATGATCCAGTGACAGCTTCCATATAACTTTTCATGTCCTAAAAATCACAATTCATAGTCTTTAAATGACCTACTCCTCAATATAGTAATTTATTCAATATGTTGTTTACTCAAGTATTAGCAGTGTAACACCCCAGGGCAAATTAATTTTTTTCATGTGAAAAATCAGTCCTGCTTTTAATCTTTCTGTAAATTTTACCAGGTACAGTTCTTGTCCCTCCAAAATTGCTCAAAGTAGAAAAAAAAATTGATCAAAGGAGTAAAACAAATTGGTCAAGGGAACAAAAATTACTGGTCTAATTCCTTACATAGCAAAGATGATGTTGCACTTGATGGATTTTGATGTTCTCATGTTTTTAATTTCATGTTTATTCATTATGCCATATATTATGAACATATTACATTATGACATGTTGTTTTGTATTTTTAAAAATATAGCACATCAAAATTCTTATCAAAATTTCTATTTTCTTTTCCACTGTATCTTCTTTGGTTCTGCCTACCTACTTACCCTTTAGTTTGTGCCTTTGGTTATCTTCTATCAGCTGTTAATTCATGACACACAGCTTTATCTACCTCTGCCTTTAATGATCACATTTCTGGTATTCTGGTACAAAGATGAATAGAGAAGCATATCCCCCCACCCCATGACAAAGGTTTCTTGATATGTTAACTATATCTAAAAATGTTTGAGGAATAGATGGCTTCAGTAAGACAGAAGATTTGAAGAAAACCTTTATAGGTGACATCCCCTTCCAAGCCATGGACAAAAGCAGTTGCCCTAGACCTGGTACTGTGATTTGGGTCAGTATGTCTTTGCATCTACAAAACAAGTATTTCTTCTACATTAATCTGTGCCATTTATTCGTGGGTCTGTTTGGATATAAACCTGTAGGGCCTTTCCATACTACAGTTATAATGCTAATATTCTACTTTTAACATCTTGTGGAATTCTGGGGTTTGTAGTTTATTGAGGCCAAGGAGCTCTCTGACTGGGAATTCTAAATGTCTCTCAGGCTGGGTTACTACTTGGGTGAGGAACTATCAATGATTTTCAGAGGAAGATCATTGGTAGTTCCTCACCCAAGTAGTACTGCCTTAGGAAAAAAACCTGTTAAATTCATGGTGTCTCTGTAAATCAACAGGCAACATGAAGTGACATAACACCCACACACACACACATCTGGGAAAGGACCATCTCTGCAAAATGGTGGCTCATGGTGCTTTAGGTTCATAGGAAGAACTGTTACTTTGGGTAGTGAAGAAACGGTAGCAGGAATAAAGGGCTCTATCACTCTGTTACCGACAACCATCCAGTTCCAAGACTGGGATAAAGCTGAAACTAGTCACAGCATAGAATAACATACTATATCCATATTGTTTACATAATACATCCATTAACGGAATGACCCTTAACAGCTGTAATTTCACATTTCAGATCTTGAATGAACAGGCAAAGCCCTTAATACAACATGTTTAACCATTTTTTTGTTCTGTTAATGGAATGAAAATATAGTACTGGAAATATATTCTGATTTATAGATTTGATATGTTTATAAAAAGAAAGGGCCCCCTTAATTACACCAGTGCAAAAGTTCTATCTGAGGTATTTTTCTTCAATGTATCATTCAAATCTTGGTATCTGTCATGAATGATAGGTGATATACACTGTGCCATAATAGTAACCTCAGATTTTTACAGTCCTACTGACTCAATTGACAATGATCTTTTACCAGTATTGTGATTTTTATCAGTCTTATTGTGCTCTCATGATTTTAAAACCACATTGTTCAATTAAAGGTTACTGTTTTTCTTTCAACAGACATGGTCAATATGGGGAAAACTTCTAGCACCACCATTAAGAAGATATAATGGCTGACAAAATGCAGAAAAATTATTGTTTTCAAACAATTAAGCCATTACTATCAAGTCTCAGGTCATTTCTGGAAGATTAATAGCCAGCCTGTGGAGAGTTGGTTGCTCTTGGTGATATCCTCAGTCATTTCACAGGGAAGATCATCATTAATACATGAAAATTACCCTGCCTAGAGGCAGTTACTGCTATTATAAGATGAAAATGGAAAAAAGATAAAAACACTGTAAAGATCTCTTTTTGAGTTTACAAATCCCTGAGATTTGATTGTTATGAATTTTGAGCTTTTTTGGGGGGGAAATAATGTCTTCTTTATTACCCAACACAGTTGCTTTAATAATTTCAGGATCAGGTACATTTATAACTCGTGATGAAATAACAAGTGGCATGAAGAATACCTAATGCAACTTGATAGGTCTTTATGTCCCCAGAATATATCTAATTATTTTATCTTGATTCATTCTGAAAGCAATATGGGGGCACAAATGATCATTTTTCTTCCCTGTTTCTCAGACAGCCAAAAAATGGAACTATTCTTTAAAAAATATTCCAAAGAGTAAATATGAATATATATCACTGACTGAATCTACATGTATTTGTATTTGCATCACATATTTGGGTGGCTAAACACTCCTTTATAGAAAGTTGCAAATGTATATTCAACCATATATTTGAGAAGCAACAGTCAGCCAGTTAACTGGTTAGAGTACATAGCTTTTTATCAATTGAAGAGATGTCTCCAGTCAATCAGCCAGCACTCATATTTTAATTCTTAATTGTTCATGTAAAGTCTAACAGAAGCTTCAAAAGGCAGGTGCCACCTTAGAAAAAACAACTTTCTCTGTCATACTACAAGAAACACCTTTGTTATTGATTTTATATGCTACTTTTACAGACATACCAGTATATAAAAATATAAACAACTCAGGTTGTATTTTTCACACCGTGTGTAGTGTTTTATTGAAATTGTTATGTAACCTGCTTTGAATTTATATATACAAAAAAAATCAGGTATAAATGTGTTAAAATAAATACACATTCCCTTTTCATCCCAACTCCTCACCTGCTCTTCCTCGTGCCCTTTCTAACTAAAGCTAATCAGTACAGTCAATTTCTTTTGGCCAAACATATTGCTGTGACAACTCTCCTTCCTTTACATGGCTTCAGGTCCAAAGGAGGTGAACTTGTTCTTGGAACCACCATAGGATGTTTTTCTAGATAGCAGTCAGTTTCTTGTCCTTTAAGGCAAACATCTCCTTGCCCAGACAAGCTGAGGCTTAGTGCCTGAGCATGATATATGCTCAGGTACCATTCATGTACAAACTGCATCCAGGATGTAGATTTTGGTACTGCAGGGAATAGCAATAGATACTAGCCTATTGCTGTTGCCATTTTCATGCAAAATAAGGTCCCAGTCATTGACAGCAACACTCTTCCCATCCTGTTCTCACTCACTCTATTTAGTATATGCTTACCAAATCTCACTTTGATGTAACCATGCTGTGTTTTCCTTCTTTCAGCAGCATGTTTTTAATCTCCTTCTGTAATCTGAGCTTTATATTCATACTAAAGTTTCAGCCATTCCAAATTGTTTGCCTTGGATTGGTCAGAAATCATTAATTGTGGAAATAAGTGAAAATCATCCTGGTTTACCAAACGTTGTGTTTCATTATAACTGGTTTTCTCCTTCCTTTCATACAGAAGTATAACATTATATGATATGCCTACATTTTAGATTGAACAATGAAAAAATTACCATCGTCAAAAATATAAAGAGGCAAAACTGCAAATGGGAAAAACAGTATTGGCTATTAAACATATTGAAAGCTGCTTTGCCTGTGGCACCAGCATGCTGCGGAAATAATACCAGTGATTAAAATGCTGGGTTTAATGGATATATCTCAGTGTAATGCTTCCTGGAGATTCACCAATTCATGGCTACTCACAATAGCCCCCTCCCACCAAAGCCATTTCTGTGTCTGAGAGTGGAAGAATCAGTAGACAGGTCCTGCTATGTTCCTGTATCTGGATGCACTGCAAGACCAACATATACAGAGACATTTCCAGGACCCCTTTGAAGTCCCTGTGGATGCCTGCTGCAGCATATCCAGCTACAGGAAAATAGTTGGATGAATCTCTGCTGATGCTCCCCACTCTCCAATGATACGGAAACAGCCATGGGCAGGTGCTATGTTGCTTAAAAAATGGGTGGGGGGGCAGCACCAGGAGGCATGGTTAGAGACACAGCTATGTGACAGAAATACATCTCTAGATGCAGCAGCTCAGCCATTATGAATACCCTGTTGTCATCTGTCATTTGCTAAATGCTTCCTACACTGTACATATAATGCATGCAGTATACAACATAATGATCTTCGTAGTAAAATCCATTTTTTATAATTATTCAGTATATACCCAGCCAGACCTAAATATCTATTTCATGTATACAGTCATTTTATTAGCCTTGAGTTGGACAAGTAGACATTGAAGTCTCTCCTCTAACTACCAAGATATGTAGGCGGCAGAAAATGTCCACATGCTCAACTAACACACTATTCAGTTGTCTGCATTATAGCTGGGGGAGAGAAACACAGCAACTGTATGAATAATCAATAAGTCTAGACTGTGCACATAAGAGCCACCAAGCCACCCACTCTCACACTGGCAAATATTTTCCATGTCTGTCATGTGACTACTATGGTGGTAGAGAGACAAAATGCATCTTTTGGCAAAACATCAAACCAACCAAATACCTATTCTGGAATTATTATGCTATTTTACAAGATATTATGCAATTATGCTATTTTACAAGATTTTGCTTTCAAGCTGCAAGAATCCATCTCAAAGATACATTATGTCTTGACACCATTAAAAATAAAGCACACTTTTTTTTGGCAGTGTGCATGTTTGCATGTTCATTTCAGTAACACATTCTCTTTCATCAAGAGATGTTAATATAAACATCAGAGCCAAGAGTGTTGGGACAATTCTATCCAGTGATTTCATTACCAAACTTACTATGAAACATAATTCATATGAAATGAAAACCCTGCTGGTTGTGGAAAACAGGTTGATTGGATGGAGGTTTTGTTACTGGTTTTGTTGGGGTTTGTTATTTAAGTAGTTCTATCCCATTTTTCAAAACCAGTTTTCTTTTCAAGGCACTCTGAAGTCACTATCACAAAGATACTTTCAAAATAGATTGTTGTTGTTGTTGTTGTATGCTGTATGCCTTCAAGTCCTTTCCAACTATGGTGACCCTAAGGCAAACCTATCATGGGGTCTTCTGTGGTGGAGAGTGTGTGATGGGCCCAGGGTCACCCACTAGGTTTCCAGGGCTGAGCAGGGAATTGAACCCTGGTTTCCAAGATCATAGTCCAATGCTCAAACCACTACACCACACTGGCTCTCACAAAATAGATACCAGAATCTAAAAGATTAAAATAAAAACTGCAATTAAAATTCAAACGAAAACACTAGCCTCAGAAGAATCAGGGACTTAGAAGCTACGATTTTTTAAAAAAAATTTTTTGAAGGGTTTGGCATGTTTGCTAGTTAACACCCTTTTTTGGCCTAGAGAAAACGTACTCTTACATCCATACCAATGTTCTTTAGGTAATCAGAAATTCCAACAATACAGGCCACATTTCATTGAAATAGGGTAGCATTACAAGCTCTGTAACAAATCAGGATACTAAAATAGCTTGAAGATGTCTTTATTCTTGGAGCTACTGTATGAACCAAAAAAAGGGGATACGACTGAAGACTGAAACACTGAGTACCTAAATATGAGTCTTATTTTCAGTATATAATTGATGGATGGGGAAAGATGTTTAACATTTCTCCACCTGCTGGTTTGAAATCTAAAAAGATTTTTTTTTTCTTTCCAACTAGTCTCCAAACTGCAAGGTAGCTCAGATGGAGCAATGTAGCTTCAGAAAGAACTGATGAGCACAGGAAAATTCTGACCAATCTGGCTTCCTGTCCTCCCTTATAAGTGAGCCATGTACCAGTGTCATTATCATGTCAATAAATGTACAGTTCGCACACAGTTGCTGAGTCTATGTTTAGATTGGCTGTAAGTAATTGATGACCTTTTTCACATAAGCCTAACCATGTAGAAAGTGCAGAATGCTACAACATTTTGCAGAAAGAACAGTGGTGTATCTAGTGTAAATAGTGCATAGGGCAAGCATGGAAGTTGTGCCCCTACTTTCTTACCCCAGCCCACACTCCCCCGCCCTACATGCATGGCATTTTGTTCCCCCCTGGCATTGGTGTGTGGGGCATGTGTTGCACTTGCCCCACCCAGATACGCCTCTGAGAAAGAACTGCATCCAGGAGGCAATATAGAGCCAGGTGATTAAGATGATGTGGTTGTTTGCCTTCTTGTTTATATGTTCTGCCCTTTCTCTGCAGTGACACAGACTGATATTCTTAAAGTTTATTTTATTTCTTCACTAGTCAGTGTTCTGCATACTCTCAAACATTTCACAGATGAAAACTGAAACAACCAAAACTGGGCAACATTAGACTATCGGCAAATGGGGATGGCCAGGCAACAAGTGGGCAAAACTTACTAAAGGAGAACATACACAACTACTATTTTAAGCAAAGAAATCCTGGAAATTATGTAATAAGTTTAGGAAAGCCAGAAAAAAAGGAAAAAAAACAACAACAAATGAACCTCTTAGGAAGGACAAAACTACTCTCAATACTCCTACTCTCCCTAGCTGAACTATCTAAGTGCAAACTGCTTTTTCACCCTGCCCTCAGTTTACAGCAACTGAAATAAGCCAAGAAGAAGGGAAGAAGTGGAAGCTAGAGAAAGAAACCAGGACATTTTTAAAATTGAGAAAGTGGGACAGCAGGGGAATAACCCCAACCATCCTGTGACAGTTGTAAGATATCGTTCTTGTTTCAACATATGTTGTCTTTGGCTATATGTCTGTGCAGACAATCAACTCACATCAAACCAATTTGAGTTAAACAAAAGCTATATTTTATTCTCAAACTCAGCAACAGTAACTAAAAAGGAAGAAAATGAAGAGCGGCAGGGTAAGCAGCAGAAAGAAATCAAGGCCCTTCAGGCTGCAGAAGAAGCTAAAACTAAGGAGAACAAGGACAGAGATAGGAAATTGGTTAGGGACAACCAATGACATACACACACAACGAGGCTGGCTTGATCAATTGATAACAGATCTTTATACAATGCACTTATAATTACCACCAAGGGCAACAGAGCGTAACAGAAATGCCCTGCTGGGGCAGAACAGTCCAGCCTCTTCCAGCTTTTTCTGTGCAGCATCCTATGTAACTCTCCTAAGATGGAGTTCCTATAATAAAGGCTGCCCTTTTGCTTTTTGTAAATTGGTCTTTTGCTCCTTAATCACACCTTATCCTCTACTTGTTTGAACTACCTAACATCACAACATTACTTTTTATGTTAATTTATAATTCATATTTTTTCCACATAGGTCAAGATGAAGTCTTGTAATGTGTGGTTATTGTTGATCTAATTGATGACAGGACTCAGGTATCTAGTTACATCACAAACTTTTCCTCTGTGAGGACCTCACTGGTATATAGATGAATTTCACAATGTTGTGCTCACTGCCAGACTCTATAGCAGCACATCTCTTTGAGTCAGAGCTTAATGTCATTACAAAGACCTACAGCAGCTGCAGCAATGCTATGCCAGTGAACTGTTGTGAAATCTCACCATGAATTATAAACATACTTTCTTATTCCAGCCCAAGTACTTTTGCTACATCCAGTTCTGCTGTAAGTTGATAGCCAAATGTTTTCCTATTCTTTATTTTCAGAGCTTTTAATCACAGCCAGGTATCCAGAACAGCCAAGTGCATATCTTCAAGTCGGAACATATCATCTTGCTATACTGATCTAGAAGCAAGAAAAAAGTAACCAAACAGCATCTGAAAACTATCACTGAACTTATATCCTATTTTACAATGAGACTCTAAAGGAAGTGCCTTGAGAAAATGTACAAAACATGTAGAACTGCACAGTTCATGCAACTGCAAGACTTAGGCATTGCATCTGACAAAGTCTTAAGAGTTTTTAAATTGGATACTTACCTTCCATTTTGAACTATCAATTTAAAGTAGTATACACACTTCTATTCTGCAGAAATATAATATACAATTTTCTATATTAGACAAGAGTATTAGATTCTCTTTAAAGGATAATTTTTAGGATGATGAAGGAACTCAAAGCATGAAAGAAAATTATCTGCTTTGAATTCTTTCTTGGTGATATCCTGCCAGTTTTAAAAAAATGGACAGAAGATTTGCTTGCATTAGGTTAAAGTAGCATGTTCCCCTTTTGCACACCACTGATATCTACTGTTATTGTTTCCAGTGTCTTCAAATATGGCCATGATGTACTGTTCTGAAACATGGTGTGCCGATATCTGTAATATTATACCATAATACAAATAGTTGCTCTTGAATTTTTTCCACACAAATTTAAGCATTTTTCTTTGACTAGTGCTACAAAAGAAATATTTATTATCTTAAATTTCAGTATGCTGGCATGAACAATTTTCAGTGTGCTACTGTGACTAAAATATCCCATCAACCCAAACAAAAATTCACTTTGATATACAATGTTTCTGTGTAATGAAACAGAATGAAGTTAACAAGTTAAATACCATGAAACATTTTTTAAAAGCGAGAACTAGATTTCTCACAAAGAGTGTGTGTTTGTTTAAGAAACAAAACACAGTCCGCCTTTCACATTTGCTAATTTCTCCAACCCCTGCCCCCCCCCCAGGTTCTTCTTTTCCAGGGTAACCTTTATTCTCAGCAGCTCCAATCAGGTTACACAGCCCTTAAAAAAAACTGGCCAGCTAAGGACGGCTTGCAACTAGGTTTCTCAACACCACAATCACTCAATGACCGACACACACCTAAGGAAGGAGATGGGCAAGTGTGAGGAAGTACAGCGCCACCATGCCAACATTTCCCATCCCTCTCTTTTTTGTCACCTGGCTTGGACACTGGGTGCCTGCTCCCCCACTCCACCATGATTTGTCCCCTTTCCACAAACACAGACACACACATTTTGGTATCTGCAATTTGTTCACTTTTGCAAGGGTCCTGTTCCCCTAATCCTAGTGAACGTGGAAACATACTGTTTCACTGCTATAAGGGCAAGCATATATGGTCATACTGTTATGACCAAAATCAGTATCAATGTATTACAAACTGAATTCACTTAGATGCATAAACATTTGCAGTGGGTATATTACTAGCTGTCATGTAGCTTTAGGATCTGCATCTTCATCTGCTAACTTCTTCAGCACCTCTACAGATCCTCTAAACCACGAGTTCTTAACCTTTTCTTTACATGGACCCACTTTAAATATCTCCTGCTGTCATGGACCACCAAGACCTAACTCTGGCTATATGTATGGTAGCAAGAAATGTCACATGCTTTCACTCAGCTGCTTAGTGTCATTTACTTGCATGTTTTCACTGCATGCAGAAATAGCAAGTGCTGCCTACATTTTTTTACTATGAAAGAGTTTCTTAACTTTTGAACAGTTTGAGATATTGTCATGAAATTTGTACAGATGATGACTTTCACTAGCAAAACACTCCTGCTCTTTGAGATCAATGCATGATTGACCATCATTCTTCCTTCCTTTCTATTTTAACTGTAAAAGCTCATAACATTTCTGCAAGGCTTTGTGGAACCCCAAGGGCCTGAGGTCTCCAGATTAAGAATCAATGTTCCAAACAAATAACTGATTTATATTGGGAATGGGAAATATGTTGCCTGCCAAATATTTCTGAACTGCAACCCCCATCGTTATTTACCACTGGCTATGAAGCACAAAAATATGTGGAGGGCCAAAAGTCCCCCAAAAAGACCAGGCTGGGTGGAAAATGAAAAATGAACAAATGATGGAAAATGAACAAAAAAATAGAAAAATGCCTCCTGGGGTTGAATCAACCTCTTCTCTTTCTTGGTTGTATGCTTCTCATAAGGCTATTGGTAGATCACTAGTTTAATCAAACACAGCTCTCCTTATTTTAAAAGGCTTACCCTGTACCCTGAAATCATAAAAATATATCTTTATTCATCCCTAATAATGGCAACTAATGACATGTGTGATCTTTAAGTACCAGTGTAACACGATTATGCCATGATACAAACATGCTTTAATACACACATAGGTAGGGTGACAATAACTTAACACAGAACCTGCAGTTTCTGTTGTAGCCTCATATTTATTGCAACATGTGATTCTGTACAAAACTGCATTGTATGGGAGAATATTGCCAGGGACACCTCTGGTTCTTAACATTGCCTTATGTATGTTATGTATAAAAGTTTATCAAATTACATACAGCACTGAAGATGTTACACAAAGTAGACCAATAATTGGTAGAATCATTTCACTAAAAATTATGTGTATAAAGTAATTGTATTGCATTTCTTTTCCTTCAACAACATAATTATCAATAAAATGCCTTAAATGTTTTCTAAGTTGGTAAAACAATTTAATTTAAAACTGTTTTAATTTGTGTCTTTAGAGGAATGCTTGTTTATTGGTTGTTGTTTTTTTCAATTTTTACCTGTACTTTGTTTTAACTAAATAAGAAGCTGCCTTAGTTCCTCTGCTGAGAGAAACGCAGGATATAACTTGATTACAATCGATTAATTAAATAATTAAATAAAGGTCAAGAATTAGGACTTGAGCAACTACTTTGCTGAACTGAACTCAGGAGTACATCTAAGAGGCAGAAAGAAGCAAATTAATTGTTAGAAGTGACAAGACTTACAACTTTAGTCATTATGGGGTTATAGAGGACCTTCACCTGCTACTCTTATTGGAAGCAGTTGTAAAGGCTCTATAAGAGTAGCATTCTCTTAATGAACACTTCACTTCCTGATTTGCTCTGTTCTGCTGTTGTAGCAGTTTGTATCACATCCTGCTTCATTGTGGTATTGCATTATATTTTGATATATTTTGTATTTATATTTTAATTTGCCAAACTTGCTCATGTTCTCTTTTAACCTTTTGTATATTAAGAACCCATATGCTGTATTTATCTTTTAACTAGAATATATAAAAGACTATTTCTCTTTCCCTATTTTGTCTTCTGAATTTCCTTTTTATTAACAATAATAATAACAACTCCAACTTACTGCTTTCCAGTTAGACACCAACATGCAGGCACTTCTATCCAAATGTTGACAATGAGAAGCATGAGGATATGTTCCTGCCTTTTGAAACTCATTTCATTTTTTTTTATTTTTGTACATAATGACAATTGATAAGAGGTAATAAATTGAAGAGAAGTAGATTATGTTTTGTGAAATTAATTGATCCCTTGATTCATATTTGGCTTATTTCTGTAAAAATATTGACACTTCCATGTTAGTGCAAAAGTTGTTTTATTTAACTGCATATGAAATGAATGGGGTCTCATTTATGTAAAAAATAAATAACTTGCAGACACTCTTTTTTTGCATTGTTTCCATACTAATGCAGATTAATCTCAGCTGAAAAGGAACTGCTGGCTTCAGATGATCCAGTCTGCGGTGTAAATTAATTGAGGAATTAATTTCATTTCAGGTGACTCAGATGAGAAATTAATTGGCTACCTCTGCTTTTTGTGAAATGTTAAACAATCCTTGTAATTATTTCTTAATCTACATATACAGATATGAGTCAGCATATGTTGATTTTATTCAGTCTTATATGCTATTCCCCTGTGTCCCAGGTGCTCTTAAGTACCTAAAATCATTCCTGCAGCCACACATCTTTGATGGCTCATAGTTTATGGTCAACTCATAAACTGATTCTTAATTGTAAATGAAAATGTTGCTGAAAGGTTTATTCACGCATAAGTCACAGATCAGGAACTTCCCATAATCGAAGTAGAAGGATCTCCCAGTCCTCAGTGAAAGGGGGTAGTATATACGCCTCTTTAGAAAAGCTGTCAGTGTCATAGATCACTAAAGCAAGTAAAAGCAGCAAAACACACACCACAAGATTAAAAGTGCAATTGCAGCACCTCTCAACACACAAAATATCTGTTGTGATTATTTAATAAAATACTACTTTAAAAAAGTAAGCCTTAAAATCAAAGATTCCAAAAGTCATTACATAATTTGAATGCTGGCATTTGATGGAGTTTTATTTTCAAGATATTTGCATAAACTGTGTTGATTGCGTAGTCTTTAACAGATGGCCCGGAGCTAGGTACCAAGTTCTTTCAAATCTATGCAAGAACAACCTGCCAAATAACAAAGAATTCAGTAGTAAAATACCAATACCAGTCTGGATGTATAATCAAGATTATGGCCCAAATGCAAGTCATTATATTATTCAGAATACATGAATTTTAATTTACAGCAGACAGAATCTGAAAATTAAATTCATGTTAAGATCAGGTAGCATGTCATAACTTGGTGTGAAATTTATAACTCATTTATATTTGGTGATTTTTAAAAACTGATTCCTAGAACTGCATGAAATATTTTAACCACTTGCACAAATTTCATTCTAATAATCTGATTGAAAATGGGAAAATGTAGAAGCTGGCTTTTTAAGGGTTGCTCTGTGTCTTTTTGGCAAGTTTTCCTGAACAAAGAATATTCAAGTGTATAAGACAGTGTTCTAGAATATTGTTTTTCTTAGGCAAGTCTGATATAGTCAAAGGATTCTTAATGGGGAAAACAGAATACTGAAGTCAAAGAATAAGTAACAGATGAAGGAAAGAGCAAAGTCTTAAATTAACTTCAAAATTTTGACCACAAATGTCTCCAGACAATTTTAAAAGTCAAATTACAAACCAGTGTACTGTCTCTGATGCAAGATGTGCTGGAATTGTACATTTTAATAACCATCTGGAAACTCTATAGAAGTCTTAACTATGTCATGACCTAAAATGCCTTAAACATGGTTCATTGTCAAATACATCAAAACATCTCAAAGTGCTGTTCAGCACTAGGGCAGCATTTATTCTCAGCACTATTGTTTTATGTTAAGTGGTACTGAGATACATCCAGTTATACAAGTAAAGAAATTAAGAACAGCATTCTGCTAGAGGGTGCACAATTCCCAGCAGAACAATTAGCACCAGCATAACCAACACCAACCCTAGTAAAGTCATAATGTGTTGTACAATACCTTGCATGACAGCTTGTACAAGTACCTTGTGGACTTACCTCCTGAACAGCTTGTGAAGTAGCTTCTGAAAGCAGAAACTAAGTACTGGATTTGACTTTTGCACAAGCATGAAAATGAGGTTTCCAAAAGCAATGGGCACTCTGTGCTAATAGAACAACGTAACTAGATACAACCAGTTGTTTTCCCACTAAGGCAGAGTAACCATTTCCCATATTGTACTAGATTCTGAATGTGAAGTTAGCATAGGTTAGAGAAACAAAATGGCTTCGTGACATTGTCTTGCCCACTGGCTGTTCAGGTAGTAGGTTTGTCATTGTATAGGCGTCTTACAGTTTCCTCTTCTGATCACAGAACTTGAGGGTAATTCAAAATCTACCGTGTCTCAAAGGTAGTATGGAGGTACTGATCATTAACTGGACATTGCGATATTGGTTTAAATATGTTAATACCACATTTGTGCACATTTCATAGGTGCCTTAAAGCAGTAGCTTCATATCCTTGGTAGCCACAGCACGAAGGTACTTTGAAGAAGTGGCACATGGAGACTTTTCCATTGGAATTAGCTTTTCCTTCCTTGGGAGCCCCCACTTGAGGATCCCTGGGGTGTCTTGAGGAGGAAGGAGTTACAAAAAGAGCAGCTCCCTTCTTATTACTGCTCTTAAAGTACATGTAGGAGAATGGAGTCTGGCCATACCCATTGCCAGAATGTGACCCTTCCATATGCAGAAAGGAATCTGGGGATTGGTTCAAAAAAAAAAAAAAAGTTCCCCATCCTGAATTTAGCACTCACATAATTTCCTGGTGGGAAGAAATGTTCAGCTGTGGAACAGACTAAGGCCATTCCCACACTAGACTGTTATAGCACTATTATTCCACTTTCAACATCCTATGGAATCCTGGGGTTTGTAGTTTAGGGAGGGGCCACCAGCCCATCCCGAAACTGCAAACCCCAGGATTCCATAGGATGTTGAAAGTGGAATAATAGCACTATAACAATCTAGTGCAGAAATGGCCTTGGAGAGATCCATACTCATATCTTGACATAACTGTAAATCTTAACCAGGGAACGTTGGACTAATTATTACCTCTCAGCCTAACCTACCTCACAGGGCTGTTGTGTGGATAAAGATTGGAGAACTATATTTGCTGCCTTGAGGTCTTTGAAGCAAAGGTGAGTTATAAATGAATAAGATAGTACAACATAACATAATAACACTTAAGCCTGAATCCTATTGGCATTCCAGATGAGAGTACTGTTGTCCCATTGAATCAGCTATTGAAAGGTGTACATCCTAGATTCAATGGCTCTACTCTAATTGGGACAAACAATAGAGATTTTGGCCATAATTTACCAGAAAAAAGGCACATTCATTCTCTTTGTTCTTCACTATGCTTTTTTTTACTATGACCCATGGGAAAGAATTGCAACATATGTAAAGACATGTATATCAGTAACATACAGACTTATTTATTACATTAAAATATCCATACTGTGGAAGAGTACTAGAGTGTAACACTGCAAACTTTCAGGAAAATAAAATCATCAACATTGCAGCATATTTTCATAATCCTGATCCCTAACCAGTATCACAGACCTAGGTTTCCTGTGGAGTTCAGATTTGGCAGGTGATAGGAGATGGACAGGGGCAGACAAATATGCTTCTATAGAACTCTGCTCTGAAATGTATCTGCTAGGCCTGGATTCTATTTAAAGTGTGGCTGCCCATATTAATGATGAAGGTTCCTTGACAAAAAAACACCTACAGTATATCCATCTGCCCCTTCAAGTCTCTTTAATCCTACCTTCTTTGTTTATATTTCGTGATATAGTTCACAACCCTCACTACAATGAAGCCAAAGTACACGTAATTGTATTTGGTCACATTAATCCTTTACTCTCCCTTTTCATTCCTTCTGTTCTCACCAGCTGTCTATCCCCTGTTCATTTGAAGTTTACAAATGTAAGTTCATCTGGCCCAGGACATGTCTTTCCCTGAAGTTACATATACGATGATGGCCTTCTATAAATAACTAAAACACCAGCAATAAAGAGAAAATGTGAAATAGGTATTTCTATAGCAGGAAATTACCTCCTTGTCTGAGCGGTAAATGGCAACAGCGGTGAATATATACCCCAATTTATTTTAAATGTGCTATTTTAAAATGTGACTAGCTGTTCTCTGTCTTCCACTGAGTCAATTTCCAAATGCAGTCAACATGGTTGAGTGAACTTGTTCCCCCAACACACAGTTTACAGTAACTTTCTATAAAAGTGTATGTGACCTACTCCACTGAACATTTGCATGCAAGTAAGCGCAGCTGATTGCAGTGATACTTACACCAAAGTATTTATGCATAGGATTGCAACCTCAGCCAAGGTGCTATTCATCTTCAAAGAGTTAATATTAGCATAAAGGAGTCATCTGCTTGAGGCTTCTAAGGAGCACAATACATTACAGCTTACAAATATAAGTGTCTAATCTTCTAGCCTAAAATGTGGGATGCATAGAAAATCCTCAGAGTAATATGAGGATTTTGATTATTTTGAGATTACTACATGAAAACTATAATTAAGCTTTGTTATTCAATCTATTCTCAGCTTCCCCTCTTAAAACACCTGACCCGACACTTCTGCTTTGGAGAGTTAAGGGTATATGCCTGTCACTTTAACTGTGAGATTTAAATTATAGTTTAAGTCACATATCTTTTATATCTTGCTAAAACCATTCTTATCTATAATTAATATTGTTTCCATGTTATCCACTTAACTGTTCTGTTTTCCTTTTTCTTGCAAAGTAAAAAGAATTAGGAAAAAGAATATATACAATGCCCTTCTCCTATTATAGAGAGAAACCAGTGGGTATTTAACAGTTTCTCCCCCCACCAACACCCACACACATAATATTCATTCATAACCTACATCTTGGCACTACCATCATGCACTACAGCCTGAAATTAACTGAAACCTGTCCCTCTTAAAATGTGTTTTATTGGAGGTGATCTAACTGACTGTTACTCTTCCATCCAAATCTTCTGGTTCATCTATTATTGCACTTAATAACAACAATAAAGACGCTCCTGGCATTTGAAGAAGTTGGCCGTGGTCCACGAAACTGTATTCTGAAATAAACTGGTTAGTCTTAAAGATGCCACAACATCTCCCCCCCCCTCAGTTTATAATGGTTATAACAGCAGCTAGGTTTCAAATCTTCCTTCTTGGTGGGAAGTTTACATTCAGGTTCAACATTAGTCATAACGGCTAGAGGTGTGTGCACGTGTATCTGTTAACACGTGCGAAGCGCACGCTCCGTTTGAAAAGGGAAAGCTGATTTGCAAGAGGCAGGGAGGGAAAGAAGAAGGGCGTTTGGAGAATATTCTCCTCCTCGACCCAGACAGAGACTGACACTGATTTGCCCCCTAAGTGTAGAGCGGAAGCCCAGCTGTCTGTGTCAAAGTTTCTCTAGAAAGGGGGGAAAAGAGGGACCCTGGCAGGCTCCGTTTCTACCACAGCTCTCCAAAGGGTCTCTCGGGGATGCAGTTCCAGCACGACCCCGCGCCGGCAACCCTCATGGCCAAAGTTGTTTCCCTGCCCTACTGCCATGAGGATAGAGTCCAACACAGACCCGGGGAGCGGGGCGAGAAGAAAAGCGGGGGAAAAATAAAGAAAAAAGACCGGCACCGAGCCGGGACGGGAGAGAAGCGCAGCAACCGGAGTGTGTTGTGTATGTGCGTGTTTGCCAGGAAGCCCCTCAGGGGCGCACAGCTCTCCAGTTTCCACGCCGCCAAACCTTTTTACTGTACCTCGTTGCTGAGGCGCTGCCTGTTGCTGCTGCTGCTGCTGCCGCGGCCGCCCAACTTGAGAGACGCACCGGCTCAACAAGGCGGTGAGGACCAAGAGGGGAGGCAAACTTATCCAAGTCATAGCGGCCAACACCGCTAGCGCTCCCCTCCCGGCTCGCGAAGTGAGGAGGAGAGGAGAGAGCCGCTGCCTGTGAAGAGAGGAGGAGGAGGAGGAGAAGGCGGGAGAGGCGGAAAAGCCCCCCTGCTGCCACAAGGGAAGGGACCGTCGGAGGTCCCGCCTCTGTCCCGCTCCCCTGCCGCTCTCCCGCACTCCCTCAGCCTGGCCCACTTGGCCTGAGGAGGGTCACAAGACAATGAACAATCGGGGAAGCCTTCCAAAGAGGGAGGCTTAGCACAAATACTGAGGGGAATTCGGGGGCGGCGGCGGGAGGGGGGAGTTAAGGCACGCTGGGCCTGGAGAAGAGATAAGGGGAAAATAGCAAGGTCGTGCCCAGAACGTCAGGGAGTATTTCAGAAGAAGAACAACAACAACAATGGAGCACAGCTGAGGAGAAAAAAAAATTGGAACCCTCACTCATGAGGTGACCTAGAACGCCTTTCTGGCGCTGCTGTTCTAGGCACTGATTAGATGGAGACACCTGGCTGCAGGCACAAGACTGGGCTTTTTAATTGTGTATGTGTGTACTAGTGTTTGTAGGTGTTCCAGAAAGGAAAGGTTGGGAGAAAGGAAATGTCAGTAGAAGGAGTGGGTGGCAGGGGAAATGATACACCACTGCAAGAGTCTGGAGGCAAAAGATCTGGAACACATTAAAACAAATTTATGGGCTGTGATTGAGACTACAGAATAGGTTACAGATTGCCAGTTTGGCAACAAAGGAGCGGAGGAGCTTGGAAAGCTTCCCTAGGACAAAAGATGAAAATGTTACCTCTACTTACATATTATTGCGCGACCACTCCACTTTTTTTCAGGCAGAGATTGTTGTGGTCACACATCCGTTTACAAAGTGGCAATTTGTGTTTGTTTGTCAAATCACTGTATGCAACATCTGTACCAGCTGGTGAAAAGGGTTATACTTCTTTATTGCTTTCGTGGATTCTGAGATAGATAGGTGGCAAAGCTCTTGTCACCACATGGTAATTATGCTATGTGTGACTGGTTTACACTGGTATTATTGACCGTACACATCATGATAAGCTACCATTTGGTAGATAACTCCCTGTCATCACACTGTGACTATTTCCGCACAAGTCTGTTATAGTGCTATGGTTCTACTTTCAACATCCTATGGAATCCTGGGGTTTGCAGTTTAGAGAGGGGCCAGCCGGCCCCTCTCTAAACTGCAAATTCCAGGATTCCATAGGATGTTGAAAGTGGAACCATAGCACTATAACAGTCTCGTGTGGAAATAGCCTGTATGTTGTGGTGAAAGTAGCCTACAGTACAAACTGATAAATCAGGACTAAGTACCATTCTTCAGTGAAGCTTACTCCCAAGTAAGTGTATATAGAATGGCAGCCTAAGGCAGGTATTGAGCAAGTCACATGCTTGTTTCATTGTCTGCTGATACCTTCATGGATACCATAAATACATACAGAGGGCTCTCAGTATCTGCTAGGGTTTGGTTCCACTACCCCCCCTCCCATGGATACAAAAATCTCAAGTCTCATTATGTACAATGGCATCCCTAATATAAAATGGCAAAATCAAAGTTTGCTTTTTGGATTTGTTTTAATATTTTCAGGCCATGATTGGTTGAATCTGTGAATACAGAAGCTACAGATATGGAGGGCTGACTGTACTCTAAAATCAGAAGTTTGATAATACGCACATTCTCCAACCAGTTCCAATCCACCAAGAAACACTTCCTGATGGACAACAAAGCTGTTTTTCCCCTGGCATTCCATCCTGCCAGTCAGTTTCGCAGGTAAGAAAGAGCAGCATGACTGTAGCCTTTGCCTTCTTGCTATAGAACTGTTCCCTTCCAGTGAACTGAGTAGGATGAGGGAAAACCTTGATGAAAATCAGCTTCCCAGGACGCAGGGGGAAGCTTAATAATAGTAGGTAGAAGAATGCTGAGGAGAAGAATCAAACCTCTTACACTCTGCTAAAATGATTGTAAGGGAAAGCTGAACAGTATGGGAAATCTTAACCTGTAGCTATCTGTCCCCCACTGCTCAGCTGTGTGAATAGAAGGATAGGTCTAAGGTATGCATGTTAAAAGTGCAGTGTATGTTTGAATAAATGTTAGAAGGAAGAAAGAAAGATGAGAGTGTGATGATGATCTTCTTTCTGACACCCTGACATACCACAAACACCTCCATTTATTCTGCCCACACACACACACAAACACACACTGAAAATGGTAAGTAATGTGGGTGGGTGCACTCACACATACCTCCATGCCTGTTCAAACCTTCCACACAGCTAAACATTGGGGAAAATAAGTGAGCAGAAGGGAAGAGAGAATCTCATTGATTAGAGGAGAACTCTTTTCCCATATTGCTCCTGTTGATAAACAGAACAGGGTCAGGATGCAGAATGATTTATAGCAGAATAGGGAGGGGGTCATCAGGATACAACAAATATTAAGATATTTAGAATTCCCAAGTGCTCTTGAAGAGTGTGGAAGTTGATTGGGAAATGTGCCCATTTCCATCTCCACAGAAAGAATACGGTAGGTCCATATCCTCCTCGAGGCAGTGTGAATATGCCCAATGGCCATCCTAATGCACATTAATCATTTAACTTACAATATGCTCTGTGAGAGCTACTGTGGTGTAATGGTTTGAGTGCTATTCTAGTATAATAAATAACTTTTGAGGGATCGATTAGCATTTTGATTAGCATTTGATGGATCGATTAGCATTTCTTCAGTTAGTTTGCAACTCTATGCTTCTTGAGGACATCCATTACAATTATTTTCTTAATTGAAATATACATTGCAAGACCTTAATCTTCTAAAGGAAGTTTATAACATAAAAACACATTTTTTACTGGACCATCTATAGACCACTTATTATCAATCATCTATAGCTAATAACAAGCACATATTGTTGGAGGGATGGGGTAGGGAACCAATCTTATTGGAAAATTTTCATATGAAGTCAGGATTTCATATTCCATAGCAGTTTAAAAGATTACTTACCAAAAATAATCTTGCAACACTTTGCCTAATCAAGATCAGAGAGATAAACAGGTGTATTTAACCACACTTTAAACTATGCTTGGTGACTTGCAGATTCTAAACAGAATTAGCTTTTTAAAAAAAATAAAAAGCATTAATTGTGCTCTACTGATACTGAGTTCAAGGGTGTGATCTTTTGTGTAGGGTACTACACAATTAGAAATGTAACTAGAAATATAAAGGAATATAACTAGTAGAGTAATTTATTGCTCAGAAAGTTAGTAACAAAGTTGAAGTTGTGAAGGTGACATAAAACGATTGTGAGGATCATATAAAACGGATTGGATTACATGCTGCCAAGGACAGAAAATTTAGTAAAGATTTGGAAGGCCAAACATATTTCCTTAGAAACTAAAATCAATACCTATGATTCAATTGTCATGCCATTCTTCCTCTTTTGGTTGAAATATTGGAGGAGAAGGACAGCCAGAGAAAGATCTTGACAAGAGAATTGAGATGGACAAAGAACATACTGAATTTCAAGACTACAAAACAGAAGAAATGTAATAGAAGAGAAAGGACAGGACAGGACAAGAAATCACAGTGATATAGAAGGTCCAAAAATTGAGGTACTATAGCTTGCATTATCTGGAATGCACTTCGGTGAAAGCAATTCACTTGGTGTATCACAGTACACTATAGTATAAGAGAAGTACAATAAAACCAAGACTAAGGCTTTTATCATACCATCACCCTGCCTAATTCACTGGATTTTATGGGAACATCATACGAGGTCATTCTTCACTCATAATCCCTGTCCTTTTTTCTATTGCTGCTGCTGTCTTTTGCCTTACCAGGGAAAATCTCTTAAGAGGGAGAGAATTTCTGCACAATGCTTTCTTTATGCCTAGTATGAGGAGAAGACTTCCATTTGGATCAATGCTACCCATAGTGGTGGTCTGTTGAGTGGTGACAGTCTGTACTGGCTGCCACTCTGCAGCTTGTTTCCAAGAAAGAATGGAACAATTGCAATCAATGGGAACAAATTTGATGCCAATCCTTGACACACTGTTACTATGGCTCAGACATACCCAGGGATAGCACTAGATATCTCTTGATATCAAACTTATTTGGCCTTCACTCCGCCACCCTGCTCCATGTGTTTGCGAGGCCACTGGACAAGCACGTAAACAGGCGTGGCCAGTTAATGGTTGGGCATTCCAATCCCCACTTAGGCAGGCAGATTAACGCCACTCTGTTGCTTCAGGGACCTCTCTGCAGACACATCTTGCTTAAGCGCGACTTTACACAAAGATGCTCGGCCTTGAGCCGGCACCCTTACAATGCCAAGTTATTTGCGTAGTGGCTACACTATTGTTAAATCTGCGCTAAGCCCATTGTGTAAAACTTGACCTTTCCCAAAGCTTTGTCCCGCTCCAAACTCGCATTGTTCTCACCGAGTATGGCATGACCTGTAGGCACAATCCACCCTATAAAAACTCCCCGATTCCGAGCACACCTCAGAACACCCTGGACTGCTATCCCGCCTTGCTGTCGCTTGGTCCAGCGAGTCGCCCTCTCAGTGAACCGCGCTGAGCTTTTTTCCCTCCAATCCACTTCTCTCCAGGACTACAAGATAAGGTGTCGTATCACCCATTTCCCCCAAAACCTGTCATTTCCAATTTCTAGTTAGCTGTGTGCTTGTGTTGTCTTTTCTGTTGTTTGTCCTTTAATAAAGCTATCATTTTTACTATTTTAAAACTGTCTGACCGCTTTTCTGACCTGATCCCGTAGACATTGGGTTACAAGATCCCTGCTAAGTTACCCTGCCTCTCGTTAGCTTAAGAGAGTGCTCCAGTTAATTTCCCCATCTTGTGTTTTTGCTTGGTTACTTGGGCATCCCTCCCGGGACCCCCAGAGAACAGGGTAACAGAGTGGTGGAGCAACGTGGGCAACCATGGTACCCCTAATTTGATAAGGAGTTATGAACCTCCTCAAATTGGGCGGTGCCGACCTAGGGAACGGTCATTTGAGCTGCTTTAGAACACTGTTAGGCAGGCTAGTGTGTGTGTGAGTTCTGTGTGTATGAAATAGCTCTATCGGGTGGAAATCTGTCCCCCTTTTCTTTGTCTTGTCCTGGGAATCACCTCCCCATCTTGGGTCTATCGTGGGCTGGGAATTACGTGTTTTAGGCCTAGCACATGAGAACAGTCCGCACACATCCAACATCTTAGCAAGGCACACGAAAGCACTTTCGGAAGGAGCAAGCCCCCTAGTGCTCCTTTCCTTTGCCCCTCCCTTGAATTTTGGTTTTGTTTGTGTTGGAGAAGGCTTGGGTAGTGAGTTCCGGCTTCTCTCAGAGTTCTCGGGTGCGTCCCGATTTGGCTAGCCGACTCAGAGCGGGTGGTGAGTCCCGACTTAGTCTAGGATTTAGAGGTTTGGCCCGTGGTGCAGGAAGGTACCCCTCACCCAGAAAACCAGTTAGGGATGGTTTGGCTTTGATTCCTTGCCCCTTTTCCCCCACTGCTCAGCCGGGCGGCGTTGCAAGTTCCATAGCGTTCGTTACCCCACTTCAGGTCTAGGTGACCTCCCTGTCCGCCAACCGTTTCCTCGTCCTCTCATCCCCTGTGCTGGCGAGGTATAAAACTGGGTGTACCAGAGTGACTTTGTTTGGGCAGGCTGGGGATTGGTTCCCGTCCCTCTTCCCTAGAGTAGTTCCTGAGAGTTCTTTTCCCGAGTTCGACCAAGGGGTCTAGGTGGTCCTACCCGTCACTCCAGTTCCTGGTCCCGCAGTTTGTGCAGTTGTAGTTGTGTTTTAGTTGTGTAGAAATGGCTAAGGAAAGCCCAGTTGCAGTTAAGGACCTCATGTGTGAGGAAGAGGTCCGTGGAAAATTAGAAAGGTGGGTCCTGAGTAAGGGGAAGTGACCCTGGAAGGACTCTGTCTTCCAGATGGCTGATCCCTTTACCTCCCTCCGTGAAGCTTACGCTCTGGCATGTAAGTCCAATAACCCATTCGGACCATCGAAGGATGCGTTGGCCGCTTGGGGACTTTGGCTTGTGGCCAGAGACACTAGCTGCGCCCTAGTTGAGACCCGGGGTAGACTAGCAGCAGTAAAGAAGGCGAGCACCCGGCTTCAGGCTGAGATCGAGGCGTTGCGGGCAGACAAAGTAACATTTGCGTCTGTCGTGCAAGCCTCTGCCCAGAAACTTAGTAACCTCACCCTTGTGGCCCGGACTTGGGAGGAGAAAGCCCACGCCTTAGAGGCTGAGCTGGATCATGCCCGAGCTGCAGCTAAGTTTATGGTTGGACAAGTTAAGGAACAGCACGAGGCTGTTAGTCACGTGGCTTGCCATAAGCAGATTGCTGCATTGGAAAGCCAGCTCCAAACACGCAAGGCCCTGATATCGGCTGTGTGCCTGGAGCTTCTCCCCTCACTTGCCCAGAATTTGTCCAGGGAGCCCCTGCCGGAGGAAGCTCTGGCCTCCCCTCCCGTTAATCCGGACTGGAGCGACCCTAAGGTCCCAGTCCACCCAGTTGAGACATGGTCCATGACACGCAGGACCGTCCCCACAGGAGAGGGTAGTTACAAGAGAGCAGAAACCCAGGAGACACAGGTCACTGAGACTAGAATCCCCTGGCGCGCCACCGAGGCAAAGGCCATCGCGGACCAATTGGGTCCCTTAACTCAGTCCACCGGGATCATGTGGCTGAATGCAATCATCCACTCACATCCCACGGCTAATGGCCAGGACCTGACCCAGTTGGCCCGTCTTTGCATGTCCGCATCTGAGCTTCCTACTCTGGAGTCGGCCATGGTGGCTCGAGGCACACAACTGGATGAGAGAGGTAGTGAAGATCCTTTGGCCCGATCAGAGTGCTAGTGTGCTCTACGTCATGGAGCAACAGGGTCCTTGAGAGAACCCTGAGGCTTACGTGGCGTGGAAGCAGCTGCTGGCAATTCTGTCTGAGAAAGTCCCCCTAACCGCCCACGGGCACAACTTTGACACCATTGAATTCAAGACTCTATTGTATGGAGGCTTGAATCATGAGATGAAGATGGCCCTTGGTCTTGTGGATCCGGCCACGACATCGTGGGAGGAATTTGGGAACAACCTCCGTAGGGTCGCTGACCTGTTACGCGAGGCTGGCTCCCTGAGACCCCCCATCAAGGCCCAGAGAAGAGACACAGGGAACTGGGAACCTATAGCCAAGATAACTTACTCGAACTATGGGCCCCATTCCCAGCACAGAAAGTCAGCGCCAAATTCCGTTCCAAGAGGGAATTGGAACTCGTGCCCAGCCCCCAGACAGGACAGGCAGTGGCAGGGAAGAGACCCTTGCAGCCAGCCCAGCCCCCAAACAGCCCTTTGAATCTGGTCCTTGCCAGAAGTCCTTCATGAAGTGCAAACTATGGTGCAAGAAATCAAATGTCTTCCAAGCTAGTTGTTCACTTTCTGCAAAGCTTATTGTTAATTTCTAATATTCTTCTTTCTCTTCTTGGGCCATGTCCTTCCAACAGAAATGAGTGAGGAAATAACAACCTCTTCTTCAGGGTCCTTTAGCTTCATACCCAGGCCCTCATAGTCCCTTGGAATAAGTTGAAGGCCATATCTTACACTATCATTTATTCCCACAGGGATCAGAATGAAAGCATAACTATAAATGAGTCTTGTCAGACTCTCTGTCACATCATGGATTTTTGGCCCCAGAGACATCATACCTCTCAAGAAATCTTATCAGGCCTGCACATCACTGCTACTGTTCATTTCAGCACAGAATCACCCACCAACAACACACACCTCTTTTTCCTCTGAGAACTAGCGGGAGCCTTTCCATTCACAGAACCACTCCAAGATAACTTCCTTGGCACCTTGAGGAATCTTAAAGGTAAACTTTAAATGGCACTTTAAATGTAAAGTAGCATGATCTGTTAAAGAACCTACACTTACCTCATTAATTTGTTAAATGCTGAAATGAAAACTCTAGGTTAAAAGAAGTCTTCACTGAACAAAATCTGCATAAATAAATCTGTGTGTTTGGTAGAAATGCAACTGGATTCATGTATCATTTAACTTTAACCAATATTTAAGTGTTGGTCTTAATATTTAAAGCTGGGGTTGGTTAAAGCAAGTCTGGCTTTGGAGCTGCATCTGTTCCCCCACCCCAAGATGTTTTTGCATCCCTTGACATCTCCAGAATCTCGAACAAACATTTTTCTGATGAGAAAAAGAGGGTGAATTGCTGCTTCTGAAAGCCCCCAAGTGTACCAATTTACCTTTTAAATAGATTGCAAAGTCTCCATATACCATGTAACATTTAAAAATACTCACACAAGGGAACTGGAAATGGACTTCTGGCCACTTTGGGTTTTTTGTTTGATTTTTCAGTAGTCCATGTATGCCCTAGAGGGAACATAAAAGTGTCTTACAGATCTGGTAAGACCACCTTAAACCACATCCACTTGCCTTGAGTAATACACCCCAATACTGGAGAATGTTTGGGTTTGCAAATATAAAGAAGATGAGGGGTTTTCCTTTCCGTGGCCAGAGAGCTCTGGAATCTATTGCCATCTGGATTCCATCAGATCCCATCATTATAGGCTGTTAGGTAAACTCTGAAAGCCCATTTGTCTTATTTTGTCTTTTCTTAATTTTTGTTTCTAGATTTTAGGTTAGAGGAGATGGATGGTGAGAAAGTCTTATTCAAAGGAGAGGCCTGGTGGAAGTGCCCATCTTAGAAGGCTGAATTTAAAAGAACAAAAATGCAAGTAGAAAATAAGTTTAGAATCCTTAATAGGAGGAGGAATATATTCTTAGGACATGCCAGCCTGATCCTTTCTGATATATACTTAAAGAGTTAACATTGCAGGCAGACATGTTACAGCATGTCCTCTTTTTTGAGGGGAAGAACACAGACAGATGCAGGCCTTGGAGGGGGAAAAAAGATGGAGTGAGACAAAGGGTTAGTTCCTTTTCTTTACAACAGAGGACAGTCACTCATCCTTGGCTGAATCAGATCATGTAATCTGCCCATAATGCTTTGGAAGAGGTAGACAGAGGAAGCAAACAAGTAGGAATGGAAATATGAAGTTCTTAATCTCTCTCTGTCTAAACTGGTATTTCTTAAGCTGGGGTCTGTGAAGCCCTGCTGGTATGCACCAACAGCAATGGCAACAACAGAGATGTGACAGTGGGAGGTGGTGCGAATGCTGAAACTGCTCCCTCATTTTGCAAACGAGGGAGCAGTTTGGACTTATGCACATGCCTGCCGCTGTATCCCTTTAGTCAGGGATGCAGCAGCAGGGGGAGTGGGCACTGAGGGACATGGTGGCAGGCATATGTGCATGTCCAAACTGCTTCCTCATTTGCAAACAAGAGAGCAAACAAGGGAGCTCCCTTCATTTGCAAACAAGGGAGTGTGCACACACGCATGCAGGCACACGCACACACACTGTTGCATCCCCTGACGAAAGGAACATAGCAGCAAAGTATGTATGCACACCAAACTGTCCATCTTTTGCAAATGAGGAAGCAGTTTTGGTGCCCCTGCACATACCTGCTGCTGCATCCCCGATGAAAGGGACACAGAAGTAGCCGTGTGTACAGGACCAAATTACAGCTCGGGAGACCAGAGTGTAAATCCCCACTTGCCCATGGAAACCCACTCGGTGACCTCAGGCAAGTCACATCTTCTCACTCTCAGAGATATGCAAAGGCAACATATCTTGCGAAGAAAATCCCCATGCTAGGTTCACCTTAGGGTCACCATAAGTCAGTTTTCAAAGAGGAGAGACATGATGGCTAAAAAGAACTGACCCCGTCAGTGGCACTTTGCTGTTGTGTGCCTTCAAGTCACTTCTGACTTAATGGCAATCCTGATGTGAACCTATCACAAGGGATTTTTTTTTTCCCCGGCAAGATTTGGTCAGAGGGTGATTGCCTTTCCTCTGAGGCTAAGAGAATGTGACTTACCCAAGGTCACCCAAGTCTGAGCAAGGATTTGAGCCCTAGTCTCCAGAAGCCTTTAATAAATAAATAAATAAATATTGAATATTCAAACAAATATTTGACTATTTAAATCTAAATTTAAATATCTAAATCTCAAGTTAAGTCTTGGTGGACCTCAGCAACAATTTATTTTTACAGGGGTTCCTGGTAAAGAAAAGGTTAAGAACCACTGGGCTAAACCATCTCATCCCTATTGGACAAGAGAGCAATGAGAGCAAGTGTATAAACTACTGCATCTTCTAACACATTAGATTTCTATATACCTGATGTTTATGTGGTATATTGGTTCTATTTATTTTTGCTGCATTCTTTTAGTATGAATATTATATGAACAATGTATAAATATTTGGGATAAATTTATTCATGTTCAGTTATTTTATTTGGGTGACTCCTATTGCTTTGTTTATGTTGAAAAAATATAATAAATTTATCATTTTTTTAAAAAAATACCCTTCAACTTTAAGAGGTAGGACACTTTCCACTCATATTCTGAAAAAGGTAGGGCTTGTAAACTGAAGTATCCCCCTTAACTTCTGTAGCATGTCAGTAGCAAACACATCTCACAGTCTCACTTACTGTGCTTATTTGCAACAGAAACCCCAATCAGGCATCTTCTCTCTTCAGACAAATAAAAGTAATGTGAGGAATAATGGGACTGTGTAACCAAACTTCTAACCTGACCAGTTTGTCATTTTTCTCACTGTTAGATCCCTCCATGTATTGAAGGATTAATTTAAATAGTAGGGAGTCTCTTCAAGACAGGGAGGGTCTTTGCATGAATTACAGTCCTCCCCCTACATTCACAGGTTTGACTTTTGTGAATTTGATTATTTGCGAGGTGCCTGCTTGCCTCCCTCACATTCTCCCTCTCCCATTCCATGGGCAATTTGCTTAGGCACAGGGATGGGGAAGATCTTTGCTCCTCTGCGCTTTCCTGCTTGATGCCCATTCGGGCATGTTGGCAGTGGTGGGCAGGAGATCTTCCCCCTGCATTCCCCCACCTGGCAGTGGCCAGCAGGAGGGTGCAGGGAGAAACATCTTTGCTCCCCTGCACTCTCCCGCCCATCTCCTACACTGGTAGTGTCAAGCAGGAGAGTGTGGGGGAAGGATCTTTGCTCACCTGCACACTGTTTCTCATTACCTGTGTGGGCGCACAGAAAAAAGGAAGAGTGCACAGGCAGCAGGCAGGAGAGCACAGAGGGGAAAACCTTCCTTCTCCTTCACTCTCCTGCTTGTTGCCCACATGGAAATGCAAGAACAAAGCAGGGCAAGGGGGAAACAGGCAGGAGATTGAAGAGGGGAAAGGTTTTTCCCTTTGCACTCTTCTATCTTTTCCCTAGCCCACAGCAGCTGAAAGAATGAGGGAGGAGGGAGTGCTCACTGGGGGAGGGTATTCATGATTTTTTGACTTTCACAAGGGTCTGTGCCTCAACCACTGATGTATGGACGGGGGGGGGGCTGATGAGGACGGTCTGCTCCCAGCAGCAATTTTTGGGGACACCCCACGTGATGCAGCCACTCCCCCACACAATGCAACCATGCCCCTGCTTCTGCCCCCTTTTGCACCTGCCCCTGCCCCCCCTACCCGCACTCCAAGGTACATGGCTGACCCTAACCCTCGCAAATGGCAAGGTCCTACTATACAACAAAGGTAGGCAACTGTGGAGGCACAGGTAGCCACATTTGCATCTCAAGAGACATTGGAGGGCCACATTCCCCACTGCACCCTTCCCACAATAAAGAAAATCACATTTTTACCTTAAGTGCCTTCTTCAGGGGACATTTTGGTGGGCTTCCTGGGCCATTTTAGGCCCAGGTGTTATCACGGTTATGATATGCCTGGTGAGAGCACTAGATATCCTTTTGATATCAAATAATTTGGCCTTTACTTGACCTTTCTCTGCCACCCTACTCCACATGTTTGCAGAGGTCCACCAGACAAGCACGTATTGGGTGCGACCGTTAATGGTTGTACATTCAAAACCTCATTCAGGCAGGCAACTTAAGCCTCTCCGATGCTATAGGGAAAAACCTTCTTGCAAACCGGCTTTGCTCAGTGCGGATCTTTACAAAGACGCGTGGCCAAGGGCTGAGCCATTCCTCTATATTGAGCCATTTACATACTGGCCATACTATTGTCATCAAGTGCTAAGCCCATCATGCAAAACCTGACCTTTTCCAACTCCTTTGTCCAGCTCCAAAATTCTTTTGTTCTCACCGAACATGGCATAGCCTGTAGGTAAAATCCACCCTATAAAAAGTCCCATTTTCGGGACTTCCTCGGATCACCCTGGACTTCCATCCAGCCTTGCTGCCGCTCTGTCCAGTGAAGTTTTCCCCTCAGTTCCCAATAACTGAGTCTGCCTCCCTTTTGGAACACTTTGGCCCTTTCCACATGGGGGTTAAAAAACGGTGTAGAGCGACCTCTGACAGAGTTTGTCTACACCGTAAAGTGGATTGGGGCGGACTACTTTTACGTAGTTCCACACTCCAATCTGCGCTAGGGTGACCAGAAGTGGCGGCACCGCGTGCTTTTGAAAACCACTTTTTATGTGGTTTTTAAAAGGCACGGGGCATGTAGCCCCGTGTAGCCACGTTGCAGCGCCCAGTGTGGATTTGCAGGCGCGCGCAAGGGCGTGCCTGCAGATCTGCCGGGGGCGGGGTTTCCAGCTGGTGAGGTTCTCCAGTTGGTGGACAGCCTCCATCAGTCGTAAGCCGCCATTTTGGGTGCTGCAGGACGCCGCGGGACACCAATGAGTGTGGAGCAGCGAAAACACGCTGCTCCACTGGTGACGGACTTACCCGGTTTAAGGTAAACTCCGTTTCAGTGTGTTTCCAGCCGTTTCTTCACCCGCATGTGGAAAGGGCCTTTGGACTTCCATCCCGCCTTGCTGTCGGTTTGTCCAGTGAACTCCCCTCAGCAAACCGCACTGAGCTTTCTTCCCTGCAACCTCCTCCTCTCTCCAGGACTACGAGACCAGGTATCGTATTACCCATTCCCCAAAGCTCTACATTTCTATTTCTCAGTTAGCTAGTGTATGTCTTGTCTTCCGTGTTTCTTGTCTTCAATAAAATATTATTTGTTACTTTAAAACCTTGTCTAGCCGCTCTCTGACCTGACGTTGTATACATAGGGTTAAAGATCTTAGCTAAAGTTACCCTGCTTCTCGTTAGCTTAAGAGAGTGCTCGAGCTTAATTTCCCCACCTTGTGCTTTTATTTGGTTATTTGGGCGCCCCTCCCAGGACCCCCAACATACAGGGTAACACAGGAGAGGACTTTTTTTTTTTTGGAAAAAACAGAAGTGAGTAGAAGCAAAGATAGGCTTCTCCTGGGCCCCAATTGATCTAGCCTGCCCCAATGTGGTGGAAACGCCCTGCACGCCATTAGAGGGCATTTTGGTACAAAGAGAAAAAATGAAACATTTTGCAAAACATTGTTGACCTGTGAGGGGCCTAGGAACCCTCCAAATGTGATAAAAATGCCCTCCACACTCCCTAGAAAACATCTGGGGGCATTTTGGAGAGAGAAAAAATCCCCTGGAAGACACATGAGGCCCATAGCCTGCACTGTGACCAGCCCCGATGTAGAATCTCACATGACCAGAGGCTTAAATCAGAACTTTAAATTTCTGATATATTCTTCCTAAGGCAAAGAGCCACTTATCAGTTCTATACATGGATGCTGACTGAGTTGCAAGTTGGATATTAATGTAGGTTAGCAAAAAAGAGGATACATTTATTGACCGACTACTTGAAACCACCCATTGCTGTGACAACTCTCAGTCAGAATCAGCAGGCAGGGAGCAAAACAGCGGACATTTTAAAAAATCCCTGGAAATTTTAAAAATCCCCCTAAACAGAAATTTTAATTCAGAAAGAAAGAAAGAAAGAAAGAAAGAAAGAAAGAAAGAAAAGAAAGGAAGGACATGTGGTAACTCTATCTTAATTCATTACTGATATGATGGGTTAGTAATCCTTACCCAGACATGAGGGCAGCATGCCATCTTAGCATGTGAAGGAAGGCTGTTTGGGACACATGCTTCTCTCCTCCAAAACAAATGGGAGGCTCAGGAAGAACAAGCAGCAAAGATAGAGTGCTGATGTGCCCCAGTATCTCCCATCTCAGCTGGTTGTATCTCTATCTTATGGCACAGCAAGCCTTTTTTCTGGGATACTACAAATAGTGTTTGATAGTATACTGTTACAGATAAAGCTTCACTCTCACATATCTATTTTCATTTAAAAAAAAGAGTAAGTATCCTACCTACAGTGATCATATTGTCCAATTAATACTGTTTCTGAGTGTACCATTTTAATGTTTTCCCCTGCCAGGCAAAGTTCAGAGATGTAACCATACCTTCTGGGCAATGTTGACACTTTGAGTTCCTCACACACCTGGCCAACAATCAGCATTTCAGCTTCATTTTTGAAGGTATATTTCTTCTAGCACACAGTTGGGGAGTCACTGCAGTAATCCACACGATGACTCTGTAAGGCAAGTCAGTATTGTTATTTTCTTTTTGTTGCAGATATAAGACTGTGGTGTTTTACCTAAGGCCACGTATGTGAAGTGGGATTTGGTGTCTTTGTTCTGAAATCATTTGAGATAGGGCAGAGAATGTTTTAAAATACATAAGAATTTTTATTGTGGTATATGATAAGCTATGGATTAATTCATATGTGCATGTTCACTTCTAGATTAACATACATCATTAAGTGTTCAGCTGTGAATATTCCCACCACAGGTCAAAAAGTATATGTAGAACTTATTTAAACTTTCCTTATTGAGCTTGGAAATTTGAGACTCCTTACAATAAGAAGTATTTATAAATATCTCAGGGCAACATTACAGCCTTCTGCTAATCTCACCATAACATGGAGCTAGTATTACATGAAGAAAAGCTTATGCAAACTGTGGATAAGGTGCAGCTCATCAAACAATATATTATCAACACATTATCTAGGCAAATATATATGAAGCTGCACTTAACCAAAAGCTCTCCTTTCTTCACATATTTTTGCAACTCTGCAGGCAAAATATTCAGTTCAAATGCATGCTGCATTGTGCTGATGACAGAATATTCTGGTGCTCTATGTAAATGTCTAGACAATTTGTTCCCTTCACCACTCATCCATGTTGAATGGGCTCTTTTCTCCTGCAATAGTAAGCAATATTGAGACCTGGATGAAAACTCTATGTGTTTCAGTTACCTATACTTTCTTTTCAAAGAATTCTCATTACTTCTTATGCATTCTCAAAATTGGTAAGCATTTGGCCCTGGAAAAATGACAGCAACAATAAATGCTCCACCTGCTGTCAACTATGCATTACTTTTAAAACATATGAAAAACAGTTTGCTGTCTTCTGTGTACTCAGGGATAAGGCAGAAAGAAATTCTTAACTCTTTAACCAAAACCACATATTCAAGATTAGCCTTGGTAATCCTGATTGTCAATGTTAGTGTTGAACAAACTATGAAATATTGGGCTAACCTGTCCTGCTGAGGGGCAGGCGGTCTCTAGTAGGAACATTCTAATAGTCTAGAGTTTAAATCCAGGCAAGAGAAATTTGAGAACAAGGTAAAATGGCAGAGCAAGGATCAGGCTAGCAGAGTATCTAGAGAGCAGATAGTGTGGCTAATACCTTTCATGTCAATGAGGTAGTGACTCTGCCTTGAACTTTTTTAAAAACCCTATCTAACCACTGAACCCTAGTCTCCAAATAAAGTTTGGATAGCTACTTTAAAGTTCAGGCTAAAACTCAGAATAGATTCACCACCCCACTGCCATGGAAGCCACTAGCTGCCACTGAGAACAGCTAAATTAGATCAGTAGGATTAAGAGTTTGGAAAAAAAAACAGTTAAAGCTGGTAGATTCCACTCAGAGAACAAGTGAGAATAATTCAAGGGGTGAGCCATACACAGTTCAAGTTCAGGTATCAAAGGGTTGGATCATACAATAACATTTGACAAGATATGGACTAGATATTATTTTCAGTGGCTCCTCCAACCTAGAAGTGATGGTTTTACAGATGAATTGCCTGGACCAAACCCAGTGTAGGCACTCTGGAATACAGTGCCCTCAACATATTCTCTTGAAGAGATTCCCACTTCACCTTTTAGACTGTTTTAAGTGAAGACTCTGCTTATTGCAGGAAGTGTTTGTTGATCTGTGACTTCCAGGCAACCTGACAACATATTCAGCTATGAAGAGTCACCCCTTGTAGATGCAGGCTTCATCCAATCACTCTACAAACATAATCTGTGCTTTCATCCTCAGCTGTTTCCTTGGGCTGGGAGGAGGCCCTGCCTCTTTTGTTGAGTCAGGAACTGGAATCTCTATTTGGGGTGGGTACTCTGCCACTCTCTCCTGTAGGGGTCCAGAATTTTGAGAGGTGGTCTGGCATCGAGCCCTAGACACTCTGGATCATCCTCTCAAGAGGATTTCTCCAGTGGCAGCATCAAGATCACTAACAGCTACAGTCTTTATCAGTGATTTTAGATATTTAAGAACAGATTATTCATGTTTTTATCTAGTAAGCAATATTGACAAAGTATTTTTTAAAATGTGGAGGCAGCTTATTACAATTTGTTATACAGTATGCTTTAGTGAACTGAAATGCAGAGTGGGCTTGGTTGAATTCTTGTCCAGCCATAAAGCTTACTAGTAGCCTTGAGCTAATCCAGGTGTTTCACAGCTTTAGAAAAAGAATGAAGTTTCAATTAAATTTTAAAAAGAGGGTAGGCACTGCATGGTTTCAATAGAGAAAATGCAGCAATTACACTGGTTACCTCACCATCATCTTGTCTTTGGAAATCTACAGTATGGAATGCACATATCAACCAACACTCACACTTCATGCAGAGTCTTCAGTTTAAATAAAAGCAGCCTTTGTGAGATTCATGACCTTTACTGTCACAAATCTCACTGGCAGACCTTATGCAAGATATACTTACTCAGTTCACACAACTGACAATTATGAAACTGTTATAGGTGTTATGGAAAGTGAGTGGATGGAAGAAAATGTTCCAAGGAAGGAAGGAAGGAAGGAATGAAGGAAGGAACGAATGAACGAACTTGAGAAGGATGGTGAAGAAATATATGTTTGGATAGTTAACAGCTAGTCAGATTTTGACTAATGAAGAAAAACCTAATCTGATATTAATTTCCTGTCCTACTCTGATAAAATATGCATTTTAACTCTATTTGTATTTCTAAAACATGTTTAGTACAGTATAAATCCCACTCTGTTGAACTCGTCCTGTTTCCAAGCAAGTGTGGAATTTTAGCCTTCAACAGAAACACATGGGGAAAGAAAGATAGAAGGAAGCACACACTTTGCATTCTTGTACCATACACTGAAATCATCAACCAGCACACTTGTGTTCTGTCACTTTCCTGAACTACATATTGCATCACAACATGCTATATTGGAAAGGGACATAAATTAGTGGTAGAGTGCATGCTTTGGGTACATAAAACATTGAGTTCAATACTTGCCACCTCCAGGTAGGGCTGAGAAAGGCTCTTGCTTGCAAACCCAGAGTTCTGCTCACAGTCACTCAAGTAGACAATACTGAGTTTGATGGAGTTGTGGTCTGCCTGAGAGTATACAACAAATTCCTAAGCTTCTTTTCTACTTGAAAGCTTTTTCAAGGAACAAATAGGATCTCCAAAGTGAAATCTGGCTAAAGTTGCCATTCTTTCCAGATTTTTTCCAGATTCTGGCCTATATGCATTTTTTAAATAAGTCCTTCGCCATTATAGGGGACATTCTTTCATCAAACTCTTTGGCAAGAATTAACTCCACTCCATCTTTCAGGCACAGGGGGAGAGGAGAGTGAGCAGTGCAGATGGTGGAATGCAAGAAACAATGGAAGGGCACATTGTAAGGGCACAAGGTGATGTGGGGGAAGGAGTAGAGGGAAAGCAAAGTGACTAGTGCAAACAGTGGAATGTAAGGTGCAAGGAAGGGATGTATTGCAAGGATGCAGGGTGAAGTGAGAGTCTGTAGGAGGGAAGGAACAATAAGAGGTGCAAGAAGCACAGTGCAAGTAGCAAAGAAAGTCACACTGTGAGAGTACACACTGAAACAAAGAAGAGAGCAGAGGGAAAGGAAAGTGATCAGTGTGAGCAAAAGAGTTCAAGATGCAAGAGAGGAATGCCTAGCAATGACCTAAGGTGAGACAAGAGAGCGAGTAGGAGGGAGGGGAGAAGTGAAAAAGGAAGAGTGAGTAGTGTGGTGAGTTCAGTGAGCAAGAGATGGACACATTGTGAAGTAAGATAAGGAAGCAGTAGGTAAGGGAAAATGAGGCAAGGGAGGGCAGTAAAAGGATGGAAGTGATGAGGAAAGATACAGTGCAGGGTGCAAGAAGTTAGAGAGGTAGACATAATGTGAGACAAACTGGAAGAGAGAGAGGTGTGACATCACAAGGGGGGAGAGAAAGGCCAGGGGATGTAGCAGCAGACTGCAAAGAACAGGAGAGGGGGATCTGAAGAAGTATGAAGTGAGTGAATCCAAGGAGACAGAAGAATGGGAGTGAAGCAAATTAGGCAAAGAGGCAAGGCAACAGCAGGAGCTACAGAGGAACAGTATAATTTACCATTTACCTTGTAACCTTATGCCTCCCTGTTGGATTAGTTTTAACTGTTAAAAAAATGCCATGAAGGTTGAAACAGTTAGGAATTAAAAATGCACCAATCAATGTGCTGAATTTGCAAAATTAGAGTTCAAATTAGAATAGTTTGCCTAATTAGAATATTTCACATATTCGGCAAATTAGATGCCTGAATTTGAGAAAATGGGATACTGCAACCCTAAGTCTAACAAACCCATCACTCTTAATGTACTAATTACTTGATGAACTAATTACTAAGGTACTCTTACCTGTCTCGATATTTCTCATTGCTTTGGTCATATCTCATTGTGAACTGTAATCATTTCACACAATATACAAAGACCAGATTTGTTGCTAAGCAGGGCCAGCCCTCTTTTGTTGGAAAGAATGAGGCAACTGCCTTAGACTGAAGATGCCCAGAGTGGTTACGGCTCCTCACCATTCCTTCTAAATTCTCTAAATTAGCCTACTCTGTGCTCTTTGTCTACCTTACTACCTTTTGGTCCAGTGGATAATGTTGTTCCCTTAGCTGAAACAAGATTCGACTGCCAGTCCAGTCAAAACTGTGCACTTGGAACCAGGAGGGGATCCTATCTTGTCCTTTGCCTCAGGTAACAAATGTCTTCAGCCAGTCCTGCCACTTAATGTATATTCAACAAGAGCTACTGCTTAAACATTGCCAATAGCATATTAGATGCGGACGGTACTTTGTTTTTAAGTGTATATCCATACTGTGCAGCAAGGGAAATTGCCCTTTGATAAACACCAAAGATGGCTTTTATCTAGGGTTGAATAAGGCTCTTTGAACTGACATCAATCTTCAGCTCTAGTCTTGATTTAGTGTATGTTTTCAACCTATCCCAATTCTACTACACAGAAAGTTTGTTGTTAATTTTCCATGTCAAATTTGAATGACCTTTATTCCAAAGAGAGGGTCAGAAGAATCTGCCCAAAGTGCTATAGTGTTAATAGAAGGTATGTAGCTGCAGAAGGAATGCTTTGACCCAGAATTCTTTTATGTCAGCATGTAGGGATGAGTGAGAGGCTTAACCAGAACTGCTCCACACAGAAAGATATTGTGCAATGGTGCATCTGCTGCTAACTTAACCTTGAGCCACAGCCAACCTGAGACCACCAGTCCGCATCATGCTGAAAAACCTGGTATTCCATGAAATGCATCTGCCACTCTGACAAAGCCAAGAGGCTATGTTCTTATATACTGGATGGCTTTTGTTTTGCAGTTTGTGTCATGCTTTTAAAGACATTTAATTGTAAACTGTTTTACAAGTGCAAAACTGCTTTGTTTTTGTCCTAAAAAGTGATATAGATTCATATGGGTTTGTATCTGGCATGAGTTTTTCACATGGCAGCAATACAATTTATCTGTTTTTATAATAATAAAAAAATAGCAGCTATTCTAAATGGAAAGAATAAACGAATGAAAAAGGAGAAAAAGGAACCATAAAAGATAAAAAAAGTAATAGATACTAGGTTTGATTAAAGACTGTTGAAACTTTACTATTGGAGATGGGGGATCTTTTTAACCCTCTGCTGTGTTCTTTTGCTATCTGCTCCCTTACAATCACATATGCATATGGAAAGATTATAAACTACCAGGAGCAAGTAAGGACGGATTGTACTTGTATTGTTTCTACACTCTGAAACAAATGAGTTTGTGGAAGTATACACATTCCCAACCCATTTTCTTTAAAGATCACATTTATTGTTAGTTGTCTCCCTTCTTTGAAATCCAGAGCTGGAGAGCTTTGCTGGCTTCAGGGGTTCCTGGCACATGCTCTAGCGTTCTGAACCTGGCCATCATGTCAGAGCTACTGAAAAGAAACAGAATGGAATGGAACACTGCCTGGAAACAATGTGGTCTACACAACGATGTTTAGCAGTGTGCAGGAAGCCAAGGGGGGGATAGATTCATTAGAGAAAAGTGTTATGGAACAAATGAGGTGGTGCTAGCAAGTATATGCAAAAAAAGAAGCAGACAGTGGAGAAGCCATCATCTGCCCAACTAGAAATAGCAGATGATCTCCTTTCCTGACCTCCTCTCAGTTTCACTTCTATTTTCCCTCCATATTATTTGCACATAACATTCAGATCTGTAACCATGCAGTCTTGGGTTATAATAAGCTCACTACTCTTACTACACAACACCCCAGTCCTCCTACTAAAGCATAGTGTTTTATGGATTCCATTAGACTTGCTTCAGGAAAGAAAAAAGGAATAAATCACTAGCCTGGCCTGATGTTCACAAGTGAGCCTAACTGCACAATCGCACAATCATTTGTTCCATAGGAAGGAGGTGGCCTGTTCTAGGTTTACTGATTGGGATTATGATGTCTAGTTGTAGGGGCAGCAATTCAAGATATTCCTTTTTCCCCAGCTTTTGGGCCAAAGGATACCACAAGGGACAACATTTTGCTAACCCATCTCCTGCCTTCTCTGTGATAGAATGGCCTGCGTCAAATTATGTAACCTGTTAATGGTGTGTGTGTGTGTAAGAGAGAGAGAGTTGGGAGTGCATGAAGTTACAATCTCAAATACAGAAATGGTGGCTCTAGAAATCAGTTCTTTATTTTCTTTTTCTCTGTTTGGCCACTTTCTCAGTTTGTGCCCACTTGCTTTTTAACTCTATTGTAATTTCCCCTCCTGTCCACCCCAGCAAGAAAAGCAGCTGGAAGTAGCCAGTTGTCAATGCAGAAAACAGATGGAAGACAAAGACTTAAGAACACTCTTCATCATCCATCCATTCACCATAATGCCTTTCATATCAGGGCTGGAAATCTACTCTAAGTTTAAGGCCATGTCCACACTACACTGTTATAGTGCTATTATTCCACTTTCAACATCCTGTGGAGTTCTGGGGTTTGTAGTTTACTGCAGCCAAAGAGCTCTCCGGCTGAGAATTCTAAATGCGCCTCCCTAAACTGCAAAGCCCAGGATTCCACAGGACGTTGAAAGTGGAATAATAGCACATGACAGTGTAGTGTAGAAATGGCCTTAGCCCTAAATTTATAGGAGGCAGCAAAGTTACTGATAAGATACCAAGATAAGGCTCAGCAACTTAGATAGCTACTTCTGAGCTCATACTAAAATCTGGAATGGATTCACGTAGTTGTCAATGCCAGGGTGTGGCAGGCAGCCAAGAGCCGGTTAGCAGGACTTGTTACGGATAAGGCAGGCAATAAATCAAAGAGCTTTCTGCAGCAAAGAGATTCCCTGGCAGTTACGTCACAGCCAGGCAAAACAGCAGTCAGTCCACATACCACAGAGTTTGTCTTTAAGCAAGAGAAGTTGAGAGACGACGCTCCAGCAGGTCGGGCAGCATTCCGGGAGGGGAAACAAGGGTCCACGCTAGCCCAGCAGGTACACCCAAAATGGACGGTTGTGAGCCGACAAAGACCCAAGGCTGAGTGAGTGCCTTTTATAGGCAGGCAACTCCCCCAGGTGCTATCTCAGCTGGAGCCTGATTGCTTGGCGTTTCTTACTTAAACGCTCTGACCTCCTGAGAGCACTCTTTTGCTCCTGATGCTGCTGGTAAGTAGGCACCTGTTCTGGAATCTCACTGTCTGACTCTTCTGGCTGGGCTGGGTCTGAGGCAGCCCCTGGCACTGGAGCGAAGGACTCTGTGGCCGGGGTGGGCTCTGCTGGTGCAGCAGGCTCCATGACTTTGAAGTCCTCTGGTTCAGACTCAGAGCTTGAGTCCTGGAGTGCCAGGGTCCTGACATCAGTATGGATTTCATCAGCTGTTATTAAAAAGCTTCCTCTCCAGCTGTTTTTTATTACGAGTAAGAAAGGTTGATGGGAATTGCAAAACGATTCATATGGCCTGTGGTTCAGGTTTTAAAGCTGACCCAGTTAGAACACAAGGATAAGTTTTACACCTTCCAAGCACCAATGGGCTGCACCCATCTAGGAAAACAAAATACCTCCATTTTCCTCTGCTTCTCCTCCAAAAAGGTGACTTGAAGTGACATTGCATCACTTCCTGTCAACATTTTGGAGACAAAAGGAGGGAAATTGATGTGTTCAAGGAGGATGAGGGATTTTAAAAGTTTTTCTGTGCATTTATGCACATTTGGGCAGTGATGTAGACTCACGTCGACTGACTCAGACTCAAGTTGAACTTAAGTCACTTCAGTGACTCAATTTAGACTTGACTTGGCAATAAATGATGCACTGACTCAACTCAACTCAAGACTTGTATATTTTTAGTGACTGATTTGCTGCCCTTGGTTCAGTAACATAACACATTCATCCAGAAACCTTATGACTTTGAACAACACTTCCATCTCTTTTTGCCCACTGGCCACATTACAATCTGTCTCAAGCCCAAAGTGTGGGTGCATTTCTTTGAGGGGAACAGCCAACAGGTTGGGCAATGAGCTTGAGGTGGACTTGAGGTCTGCTCAGCAGCCTATGCTGCTATATATTGAAGGAGCCTTCTAAAACTTTTCCTAAGAGAAGCAGTCAAGACTCACCACCAGACTGCAGGGTGTGTTTCTCAGAGGGGAACAGCAAGTGTGTTAAGCAACAGGCTTGAGGAGGAAGGATCCTTTTTTCTAAAGCCTTTGAAGGTTCAGTAAGAACCTTCAGGAGTAAGAAGAATCTTGTTCCCCACTTCTGAAAAATCCTCCGGTTTCTGAAATGGGAAGCAAGAAGGATCCTATTCCCCATGTCCGAAGCTGCAGATGGCAAAATTGCAATGTGGAGGGCCAACTCTGCTTAAATTGTTAAAACCAACTTTATTCAACTCTGTCCAGAAATTCTGGAATATAGGTTGGGGTATAAAGTTGGCTCCCAGACTTGAGACTTGATCTGAGACTTGACTTGAAAGAATCTTCAAGGACTTGAAACTTGAGACTTGAATGTAGGGACTTGAGACTTGACTTGAGACTTGGAGTACAAGATTTTTCATTACTGCATTTGGAGCCTTTTGCTCCAATTTTCTGGCAAAAATCACCCAAAAACCATGCTAGAAAATTTAAAAAATTGGGAGACTGGCAGGGCTTTGAGATCCACAAAAGTACAGTCCAGGGGCCAGAGGTGGCCAGTGATCTGCACTGTATCCTCCCCTACTTTAGAGGATTGTTTGTTTATTTAACTTGCCTTTATATGTATCATTTGAATCTGCCTTAAAAAAAGAATTATTGTAATGCTGAAATTGAATCCTCAAAACAGAAGATTGAGGAATATTTACCTTTCCACAGAGTACTTTCTTAACTCATTGAAATCCATAAAAAAGAGAAAGTGTTTTTCTTTGGTAAGCTATGTACTTACATTTCCTTTTCACAGATCATTTTAAAGGACCAAAAGTGATGTGTTCTGGAATTTTGTGTGATTGTAACAAACATGCATGTCAAAGTATGTGGATGAAGGAGCCTGAGCGGCAGAGAGACTCACCAGAGAGAGACACTTTAACCTTTTCTGCTTGTGTTCCCATCCTAGCTGCTATTTTTATAAGGAAGAAAGCCGCTTCTATTGCTGCCATAAAATGAGGGAAAGAGTTAGGCTCCAACTTCCAGTCACATTTCTCTGGTCCCCTTGCTGCTTAGCTCTGCCTGTACCTGTTCTTTAAATTTGTACATGCATTAACTGTATTCACACAATGGCTAGTACTTCTAGTATGGCCCTTTAGCATAGCTTCAGCAGCTACATTCTCAGATGATCAGATGTTTGCTAAACAGTCCCTCTTTATTTTTCACAGTCTGATGCAGCCACAAGAAATTAGAACCAGCTTAGGATGATATTTGATGCTTTCAATTAGAAAAAAAATGCTTTTAAAAATAGCCTTTACCATCTTCATTTAACTGCTGCGTCTGTTGCATGGGGATAGCTGCCAAAATTGCTGGAACTGATTAATGTAGGGAGTTGGTGACTACTAATTTTACCCTCTGAAGTATCTTAGCATTTCCATGCATTAGACCTAGGAACTGTGAAGCTTAATCAACACATCAGCAAAGCTTTATCTGCTCTTGCCAAAAGCTGATGCGTTCTAAAAATAATAAATATCAAATTAAACTATATCTGTCAAATTCTATTGACTGGCTCTTCAGAATGTTGATAGTACTGCAAACTAACCTTGTAAACAGGGAGAAAACCAGATGGGCTATATCTAGCAAATAAAGTATCCAGAGATTGTCCATCTGCTTTAGATCCCACAGTTCAACATTTTTTTAAAAAAAGTATAGCCCATATCCTAAAACATTCTATTGGTGATATTTTTCTTGCCCCCTTCCCCCCAAAACCTCATGCCAAATAGTACTATATCTGGTAATAAGGTAAATTAATATGAATATCGAAACCCCAAGAATGTGAAAATGAGCTACCTTATTAGGAAATCAATCTATTATATATGGAGGTACTGTTAAGAGATAGCTTTTGTTTTTATTTACCTTAAAAGAAACAAAGTGAGTTGAAATAAAAAAAGAAATCATCAAAATGCCATAATGCAGGACTTTAAGAGCACAGTCATAGCTAGTATAAAAGCACTATATGAAGAAGACTTATGAAAATCTCAAACAAAATGCATTTAATCTGAGATCCTCTCTTGGGCAGGTAGTTTGCCTGCATGGTCCCACATTGCTTCCACACCCAAAATGTGCTACAGTGGTATCAAATTCCTTCATATGTAGTGCTTTAAAACCACTCCCCATGCACTCTTCTTAAAATACTCACTATACCCTATGTATTTCAAAGTACACACATTTGATATTCACCCCCTCCCCACCGACTAGTGTTTGTGCACACTTTCCAAAGATGTACATTTTGAGTTGCACACACGTATGTATGTGTAATTTGAAAAGATGGGGGGAAAGCAATCTGTATTCACAGTTTCTTCCTGACAGCCTAAATTAAAAGATATATGCATGCATTTGTTAGTAAACTTGCAGGCTGCAAATTGGACACATTTTTTTTAAAAAGTATTTAATACCACTTTCGCTCCCATCACTAGACCTCATCAACTAACTTCCAGAGTTTTTGGTTCAGGCTCCACAACCTCCACATTTTAGTGAAGTAGCCAGAATTTTATTGTAATTAGCAGTCAGTCATTATACTGTTACATTTCTTGTAACTAGGAAAATAACCTTACAGCTTTGACTGTTTTGATACTTGAATATGTTACAGGCCACCCCTTCTAAACGTTTTTACTTGACAAATATGATCTACAGAGTCATAAAAAATCATCAGTTCAAACATCTGGAACTGATAACAGAGAATTCAAGGTCTCCTGCTCTGCAAATAGCCCACCCCCTTTGCTCCAGGAGAAATCAAGTTTAACATCTTTTGGGGCTTGACTATTGCTCACTTGTAGTTTATGAGAGGAGATGGACTTGGTGAGAAGTGTTTATTTTCTCAGCAGGGGCTGCTAAAGCGTTCTTTAATATTCCCGTGCTGTTTGCTCCTACTTCTATATTCTGTTGTTATTAGAAGACTGTGACAGTGGTATGTATGTGTTTTAAATTCTACACTTCAGTCTTGATGTTAATAGAGCTTATAATAATCCTTTTGTTTCATGCAGTTAAGTTTATTTTGGGGAGCCATTATTTATATGGACTGTGAGTTAATACAGCAAGAAATATTCAATAGAAAAGAAGATCTGGTAATACCAGGTCCAGAAAATTAACTATTGGCACAAGCAGTCTATTAGCCAAAACTAAGCCGCCCCTTTAACTTGCTTTCAAACCAGACCACCTGAGAACCCTATGCAAGCTACTCTGGGGTCTGTGAAAGAGCAATGTAGCTTTTACAAAAGAATCGGTAGATTGATGGATGCAGGATTTCTATTCTGCTTTAACTGTTCTCACATATTTGTTTAAAACATGGGGTACAGACTGAGGTTACCTCTACTGTCCTTTTCTCCAGCTTCCGCATGCTTATTTGAAGGTATGAAAGAACTTGTACATGTGATACTATTACCTCACTGTGCACACACCCCTCAATTGGCATGGTTTAATTGGCAAATAATAGTAAATTAGCACTATATTAATTGGCATTGATATAAACAATACCTGAGGTGACAGCAAGGTAATCCTGGAAGAGGCAAATTCTTGACTGTAAACATGACATGGCAAGGAAGGTAAGCCCCACCTACGTCTAGGCATGAGATCCAATCAGTTCAGGACAATAGTGTAGCTGCTCTGAATACAATAGACGTAAAATATCTAGCTCGACTCTCAGAGCTGAAATAGGGAAGTTTCCACCAAATTGTGATTAACTTAACTCTGGTCCCTGTGCACCTGAGCAGTTTCCTATTGTTTCCCCCCTCTCTACAATAGTCAGCTATTGTGACAACCATTATCCCCTTGACACTCAAACATGAAACCCGTTAACTTCGTCTGGATTTCATTGTTTGTGTTGCAGCTCCCATTGTCTGCTTAGCTGAGAACGTGAATCATAATCATACCCTTGGGGGATATTTTTCAGGTACAAATACTCCTGACTTTAGGCTGTCCACTACAGTCTGTCACTGATCCAAACTCCACTCTATCTGTCCAGTTCCTGAATGAGAACTGTCCTTAGGTTCCTGCCTAAGCCATGTCACTGCTTTCTTCACTTCTCTCCAGACTGGTAAATATTGCCTGAATCCTTCATAGTCCTCTATTCCACTTTACTCCCTTTCCTTTGATTAGTCCTTGTGGGAGTGTTTGAGCTTTTGTGTGCTTGTGTGAATCTGGTACATAAAATACATTTTTAGATTACATTTTATTTCTTGGCTGGTTCTTTTTCCTGTGTGAGCATGCAAACTTTGATAGGCACGATCTCACTAAGTTGGCCACCTCTTGCAAGCCTCCTATTTTTGAGCTAATTATTTCCCACTTTTGGACGGAGGTATTGGCATCGTGAGTTGGCCCTCATGGCATCCATGGTTTGGAGTAACAGCACCAAATGAGAGGGTCCTGATTCACAATAGTGGATTATTTAATGTATGATGATCATGCAGGGTTTCATGCATTCAGCTGAATTTCTACTCCTCCACATGTTCAGTAGATCCATAGCTACTGATTACACAAGGCTACTGCTTCTGCTAATATTTTCTAAACGGTCAGATCAAACCATCCCTAGCCTGCTCTCTCCAGACGTGTTGGACTGTTCTTTCACTCATCCCCAACTGAGAAAGCCATTGGTTAGTTATGTAAAATGTGTGATGGGAGTTTATGTTCCACACATCTGGAGACACCAGAGTTGGAGAAGAATGTGCTTAAAATACATAGGTTGCCTACCAACGTCGTGTCAATGTATAAGGCAAAAAATACAAATGATGTTCTCAACACACACATGATACAATGTTAACTACTTAGAGGCACAATCTATAGTGAGAATGGGGAATGTGTAGCACTCCAGATGTTGCTGATCTACAGTTCCCATCAGCCATAGTCAGTTTAGCCAATGATTAGGAATGCTGGGAGTTGAGTTCAACAACATCTGGAGGGCTACATGTTCCCCATACTGCTCTACAAAGAAATTCTCCTGCTGCACTTTGTATAACTTTTGCATATTCCTATGGAGCTCATGCCCTTTAAAGAACTGCCTGCCAAGTAGATTTGCTTTCCATGGGTCAGACATATTTGTTTCCTACTCTGTAGCTCTTATTGTTCCCAACCTGAGAAATCTATTTCCCCTTATCTCCTGTTAAAATCATCTCTGACTGCGACATTAAGCTTCATTTTCATAAATCTTATTGGAACATATTCAAAAGAACACATTTTTTTTTCTTACAACCTGTATAGTTCCTGGATTACTGAAGCTGAATAGTGGGTGATGCAGTCCAGCAAGGAAAAGATTTTTTTCCCATGTAAGACATAACTGAATTCTTTTTTTGTTCTTTAAATTAGGTGTGTTACTATAAATAGAAATACAACTCTGTAGACTCAAAAGCATAAAAAAAACCCAAAGTAGTTCTAGCACTTGCATGTGCATACTGGATTCATTAACAGAATTTTAAACTTTTCTCCAGGTAAGCATCACTGAGGAATTTTGTCATTTTTATCCTTATTTTATTGATCCTGGTATCTTTGTAACCACATTCTCTACCTTAAAAAATATCTCTGGAATTGGGGTGGGGTGACATTTGCTCAGTTAAACTATTGGACTTGCATAGATCTCTTTCATACTACACAATTATAGCATTTTGATACTACTTTAACTACTTTAGCTCCATTCTATGGAATACTGTGCTTTTCAGTTTCATGAAATATTAGGTTCAGACTAATCTGCCAAGATTGTATCTCCCAGTATAAGCTTACCTGGACCCCAAGAGCAATAGGAAAGACTCTCTTCTCAGTCTTGCTACCTTAACAGGTACAGCTGATGGGGCCACAAGAAAGGGCCTTCTCAGTGGCTTCCCCTAGACTTTGGAACTCCTTCCCTAGGAAGGCTAAAATGGCCAGCTCCTTGCTGTCCTTTCATCAACAGGCAAAAACTTTCTTATTCCGAGTGAATTTTAGAATTGAAGGCTTTCAAGGAAAGGATTGCAAGTGCTGCATTGTTTTAAATTGTACAGTTTATTGTTTTAAACATCTTTTAGAATGTATATTTGTATATGGTTCACAGTTTAATTTGGTCTTTTTGCTGCTTTTTATATACTCTTTTTAATATATAAGTTGCCTTTGAGTGCAGTCTTGGGGAAAAGATGTGATAAATAAAGATGGAGAATGAAGAAGAAGCAGGATTCTCTGCCAGAGAATCTTCACCAAACTACAACTCCCAGGATTCCATGGATAAAGCCAAGGCAGTTAAAGTGGTATCAAAATGCTATAGCTGTGTAATATAAAAGACACCATTATAGGGAAATGTGATAGGATCTGTTGACAGTGAGGACCATCTGCTTTACAGGAAGATTACACAAATCCATGGAAGGTAGGTCTTTTTGGTTGTTACTGCAGTTTAGGCCTATTTGGAGGTACCCCAAGATATCATTTTGATATCAATAATTTGGCTCTCTTCCACCACCCCTCTCCACATGTTTGAGAGGCCCCCGGACAAGCACAGACTAGGCTCAGCCACTAATTGCTGAACATTCCATTCTCCACCCAGGCAGGCCAGAAATAGCCAGATCCTTGCTTTAGGAGACCTCTCTGCAAACACCTTCATTATGTATGCACACTGTTTACAAAGAACTCCCTGCCCCAAGGAGGCAACCTGGCAAGCTGAATACTCAACTACCAAGCACTCTGCATTTGCATACTGGCTAACTCTTTGTCAATTCAGACTTGACTCAATCAAATTTTGACCTTTCCAAAGCTTTGTCCCGTTCCTAAAATGCATTGTTTTCCCCAAGTATGGCATAGCCTGCAGTCACATTTCCCTCTATAAAAACCCCTGATTCCGAGACCATCCTCAGATCGCTCCCAAGTCCCAGACTGCCTTGCTGCCGCTTTGCTTGGCAAGTTTCCCCTCAGCTCCATGTGCTGAGATACATCGCACCCCAGCTTCACTCTCTATCTTCTTTCCGGGCTCCAGGAACAGGTTCCGTATCACCTGAATCAACTATCCCTCTGAAAATCCCGCTATCATACTCAAACCTTTATTTTCCTTAGTTATCTGTGTGCGTGTGTTGCTTACATTGTGTGCCTGCATTTAATAAAGATCATTCATTATTTCCAACACGGTTTGCTTCTTGACTTGGCCTGACCCCGTAAACATTGGGTTACAAGATCCTGCTGCATTACTCTGCCTCTCATTTCACCACAGTGCTCTTGACTAATTTCCCCATCTTGGATAATTGTAAGGTTATTTAGGTGTTCCTCCTGGGACCCCCAGTAAACAGGATAACATGGTCACTACGATAACTAAATATTACTTCCTGGATCAGAGGCAGAGGCAACATCTTCATATCCAGCTTGTGGATGTTCTCATTGGCAACTATACGAAGCAGGATGCTGGATTATAATAAGCCTTCAAACTTTCCAGCAGGGCTTTTCTTATTTCATTAAAGGTTGGATTCAGAGTTAGTCACAATTCAAAGAGACCCATTAGCCATGATTAATGTGCCCAATTCATTTCAGTGGGTCTACTCTAAGCATGATTGTCTCCATCAAATACCAAGTTATTTTTTTCTCCATATTTTAACTCAGATTTTTACAAAAGGAGTCATACACCTTGACTTTTCATATTCAAATTTATATCAGACTCCTTCACATATGATGTTTTAAAAATGGCACATGAATATACCAAAATGTCTGAAAACAAAAGACTGTCCCAAACCTGCTTGTAAAATAGAAAGATTCCATATCAAAGGTGTATTGGGATTATGTAGCCACACTTTGTCTTTATTTATGTTCAAGGAAAGAAAGAGGAAAAGAGGTAGAATGACAAAAGGCTGATACTATGGGGGCATGTTTGTCCTTTGCCAAAGCAGAGGGTATCATCCTTTATCAGACAGATGTCTAGGAAAAAAAGAAAACTTTTGTAATGAAATGCTGATAAGGAAAGAGAAAATAAATGACTGTGTAACATGAACAAGGTAGATAGAGACCATAGCATAAAACTAGCACTTCACAAATTCCACTGTTGCTTGTTCTAAAACACAACAGGCCTGTTTACTTCAGGGCTTTTCATACTGAAGATTGGAGCATCACTCTTGAGACTATAAGCTGTTTTTGTAGCTGCTTCTTAAAAAATATTTTTTACAAAATGGGTGAAAGAAAGATAAAATACAGTCATATTTGATAAAGCTTCAGTGTCATAGACCACAATGGGACATATGCTCTATCAGATGTATGAAAGGAATTTTCCTGGACAATCTGCAAGGTATATAAGATGACCTGGAATTTGCTACTGGAACTCAGTAGTATAAAGTTCTTACAGCAAGCCCTGCACTGTAAGAATGATTGAATAAGAAGCCATCAGACACTCTCACATTTAATAAGGGTAGTGTATGGAATCATTATATGTATGCCTTGATCTCTAAATATTTACATTGGTCATGTAAAGAAGGCTTCAGCAAGTGTACAATGAAGTAAGCTCTGCATTAGAAATGGTTTTGCTTTTCTTCACTTCCATTTATAGAATCATAGAATTGGAAGAGACCACATGGGCCATCCAGTCCAACCCCTGCTATGCAGGAACACACATCAAAGCACTCCCAACAGATGGCCATCCAGCCTCTGCTTAAAAACCTCCAAAGAAGAAGACTCTAGCACATTCTGAGGCAGCATATTCCACTGCTGGACAGCAATGACCATCAGGAAGTTCTTCTTGAGGTTCAGGTGAAATCTCCTTTCCTGCAGCTTGAATCCATTGCTCCTTGCCCTAGTCTCTGAAGCAGCAGAAAACAAGCCCACTCCCTCCTTGACATGACATCTCTTCAAATATTTAAACATGGCTATCTTGTCCCCTCTTAATCTTCTCTTCCACAGAATCTTCATCAATGACTTGGATGAAGGAGTAGAGGGCATGCTGATAAAATTTGCAGATGACACCAAATTGAGAGGGGTTGCTAATACCCCAGAAGACAGGATCACATTTCAAAATGACTTGACGGATTGGAGAGCTGGACCAAAGCTAACAAAATGAATTTAAACAGAGAGAAATGTAAAGTCCTACACTTAGGCAGAAGAAATTGAATGCACAAATATAGGATGGGGGACGCAGTACGCAGTGTCTGGACAGCAGTACGTGTGAAAGGGATCTAGGAGTCTTTGTAGATCACAAGCTGAACGTAAGTCAGCAGTGTGATTCGGTAACCAAGAAAGCCAATGCGATTCTTGGTTGCATCAATAGGAGCACAGTGTCTAGACTGAGGGAGGTAATGGTACCACTCTATTCTGCATTGGTTAGGCCTCATTTGGAATACTGTGTGCAGTTCTGGGCACCTCAATTCAAGAAGGATATCGACAAGCTGGAATGTGTCCAGAGGAGGGCGACCAAAATGGTGAAGGGTCTGGAAGCCATGCCCGATGAAGAACAGCTTAGGGAGCTGGGTATGTTAATACAACAGTACCCCTTTATCTTCAGGGGCTACTTTCCAAGATCCCCTGTAGATACCCAAAACCATAGATAGTACTGAAGCTTCTGACAACAACACCACAGGAAATGGCTCAGATGTCACTGGAAGTAGGCCTCTGGCTTCACAGGGACTATAGACTATCCACTGCCTCAGGAAATGGCTCTGGCATCACTGGAAGTAGCCTTTTAGCTTTTCAAAGGACCAAACTCTCCAATAGTCTATGGTCCCTGAAAACCTAGTGGGCTACTTCTGGTGATGCCAGAGCCATTTCCTGAGGTGAGTGCTGGTGGCAGGAACTGGAGCATGCCATGTAGGTGCTGTCTGTTTAATATTTTCAGATCACCACTGACTGTGGATAACTGAAACCATGGAGAAGGGGGTATCCTTGTAATTAGCTTCCAAGTTTTGCTTCCGAGCCCACTTAGCAGCTTTATTTAACGTGACAGGTTGCACAAAATCTTAAAACACTTTTTCTCCCTATATCTGACATTGGTTTATAAAAGATTTTTTTGGGCAAAACTAGAGATGGAAGAGGAGGTATATGATAAAGTGTCCACAAAATGTTGGTCATAACATATACCGTAGTTGAAACAATGAGAGAAAATGTGAGGGGAATTAAATTTACACTATATTATTATCTTAAATAGAGCTTATTTTATACGATGTTTTGTTGGTATTTGTCACCAGAAAAAATGGCTAAAACGCATACAGAGGTTTCAAATAGATGTTAGAAATGTGAGCAATAAGTAGGATCTTTTTAACATATATGGTGGACTTGTGCAAGGCCAAAAACTTCTGGAAACAAAAACATGCTATGGTGTATATAATTCTGAAGGTTAATGTCCAATTGAAGTTGAGATGTGCCTGTTGGGATTAGTAGGAGATCAACTGGAGAAGTAATATTGGAAGATAGTAATGATATATGATTACCACAGCATAACTACTATATGCACAGAAGTGGAAGAATCCAAGATATTCTGATGAAAGAGGGCTTGCAAATAAAACTGTTGGACTTAGCTGAAATGGATAAACTGATGATATTAATAAGAGAAAAATCAGTGGTGACTTTTTTGAAAGACTGGGAACTATTAATAGGCTTTTTGCAAGAAAAAAAAGTACAATATACCAAGTACAGGTTTTGATCATTAATTTATTTGGAAAAGTAGCAGCTGGAGCATTTAAATAGTATTTGTAATTACAGAAGTTATTTTATAGATTTGTCTATAATCTGTGTTAGGAAAGCTGGAAACCAATGTATATTTCTTTTCTCCTAATACCTTTTATTGGCTTTAGTTATTTTTAGAATTTATTACTTAGTGTTTCCTTTCTTTCTTTTTTACTTTTTCTTTTGTTTTTTTCTGTACTGTTGTAATTTTTTGTTTCTTTTTGTGTATTATTTATATGTATCTTGAAAACCTTAACTAAAACTTACTTTAAAAAAAAAAGATTTTTTTGAAAATGTTTAAAACTCAGTAAAGCTTCTGAAAAACCAAGGAAGGAATCATTCTACAAATGTAGTATTGATGCTTCCATGTGAATCTAATGCATCTTGGTGAGCACTTACAGATATACTTCAGGGTTAGACACCATTAAAGGAAAACAAAAAGCCTCCATAACCATCTCCACTGTTATAAGGTCATTGTGCATTGCACATACCTCTCTCGTTACCATTTGCTCTGCTGTAAGAGCAACTGGTTTATTTTAAGAAAAGTATTGTTGGAGAAATGTCACATGTGAGACCCATGTGCACAGTTCTGTCTTTATGATGAAAGCAAAGCTGTTTCCTTTATTAAAAAGTTGTGACTTAGGCAAATCAACAGCAGAATAAGCAAACCAAAAGAGTAAGCCATTTTAAAGCCAATCTGGCAACAAATTTCCATCTGTTGAACCAATACAATACACAGATAACCAATGAGAATGCATATCTGGATGCCCAAGTTTCAAACAGTTGTGCATATATACAGATGCCCATAATACAGGCTGCATCAAAACTCATAAAGATGCATTAATCAGCTACATTTCAGATACTTTCAGAGGAGCAGTAATTTCCAGGAATCACTTGTCAGTGGAACAGTGCTTTCTTTATATTGTTTTAGTGTGATTTTGCCTAAGTCCATTTCTTGGAGAGTTTATTGTACACTGACACGAATTCTTTTCCATAACCTGTCCTCAGTAAAGTGGGTTCACTTGTTCTGGGCTATGGAAAACAAAACTCTTGTTCAGTTCTGATCAAGACTTTTCCTGTGTCCTATAAAATGAGAGAATGAGAATGAGAATGAGCAAAGATTGCAATGGCCACCCTGTGCAACCCCCTGCCATGCAATAATCTGCTAAAGTATCCTAGAAGTTCTACCTTCTTTTTGTCACCTGTTAAGGCATCTTCACCTTTTCCACACTTTCTGCCTTCTTTTTCTTCTTCCATTAACATAAAGCCCTTTATTATTTTTAATTGCTTGAAATCCTGAGTTCATTCTCGCCTTCTCTCTACAAATATTGGCTAATTGTTGGTACTCTTTCTTGGTGATTTGCCTTTTCTTCCATTTCTTGTACATGCCCCCTTTAAATCTCAGGTCGTCCAAAAGCTCTTGCCACAACTACTGTTGCTTTTTTAAGTGACTCCCACTTTTCCTTCTCACTGGAATTGCTTGTGCTTTCAAGCATCCCGCTTATAAGCATTTACTACAAGCTATTTTTTAAAGTATTTTTGACCCTGGGATCTCATTCAGTATTTCTACAGATTTATTGAAACTGTTAAAGTCCAGAATGCATGCATGTCTGACTGAATTTAATTTTCTGTTTCCCCTATATGATAAATTCTAGGAGAACATCATCACTTCCATCCATGCATCCCACCACTTCTACATGTCTGTCCAGGTCTATGTTGTTAATGAGAAACATATCCAAGATAGTTAATCCATTTGTTGCTTCTTCCACCTTCCACCTTCTGGAAAATGAAATTGTCATCATGACAAGTGGGAACTTTGTTGGATCTTACGTGCCTGTCAGAGTCTGACTTCCAGGAGATTTCAGAGCAGTTTAAGTAGCTGACTTATTCTTATTACTTTCCCTTTTGAATGTTTGGTAACCTCTTCTAGATCATTCTTCTAGTCTTCTGTTCCAAACTGTGAAGCTGATGCTTCTTGATTTAAAAAGCTGATCTTACAGAACTTCACATAAGACAGGAGAAGAAGACCCTCAGATACTTTGGACATCACCTCCTAGATTTCACAGACAACATGGTCAGTGACAAAGGCTAATGAAAGTTGTAGTTCCATGTTGGAAGCTCAAGGCTTCCACAGTCCCAATATAAGAGCTATCCTGCTAGATTAAACCAAGTGTTAACTAGATTAACATTCGGTTTCCAAGCTGCTGCTTCTGGGAAGCCCTCTTCCTCCAAATGTGACATGCAGGTATACAGCCTCCAACTCTATTTGGCTGTCATGAAGAATAAATTTTTCTGCCTTGAATGTGTGCAGTCTTCTTTGAAGGCAATCCAAGTCAGTGGCCATCACAGCATCTTGTGAAAAAAATTTCTCTAGCCATTCTTCTACATTATCCATGAGTTTTATACAATTGTCTCATATTATGTGCTGTTGGAAAGGATATTGGCTTGACAGCTGTTTAATTCCTTGTATTGGACCCCCTCAGACAACCTCATTCAGCATGTCCATGCTTTGTTGTGGCATCTAACGTTATTGTGCTGGGGGGAAAAGAAACCCATTACTTGAGTCTGTTCTAACATCCTTCATAAAAGTGGTCCATCTGGCTCTTTCATATACACAAAGAACTAAGAGAGTGTTTACTGTTAGTCCCCACACCATCTCTTGTTCTCTAAATAAATACAACATGTAAAGAATAGGCTTAGACTCTCCTACACAGATTTCTTGCCAGGATGTCATGTTTACAAAAAAGTAAACAAATAAAAACAAAAAGCAATCTGTTTCTCTGCTAAGTGGAAAAATCAGCTAGGCACAGCTTCTGCAGAAAGCAAGCACAGGACAGAACGAGATCTTCAGGTCATAGTTCTTACTAATGTAATGCTGAAGAAATATCTCATCAAGCATTTTCATCTGAATACTAGCTTTCTAAAACTCTGCCGTAATGTTTTAACCCACTGTAATACAACTCGTAGAGAGACAGTGTACTGTAGTGGTTTCAGTGTTGGACTACGACTGTGGAGACAATGGTTTGAATCTCCATTCAGCTATGGAAACCCACTGCTTGGCCTTGGACAAGTCACACTCTGTCAGCCTCAGAGGATGGCAAAGGCAAATCCCCTCTGAACAAATTTTACCACAAAAAAACTTGTGATAGGATCTCCTTAAGTTCACTACAAGTCCGAAACAGCATGAAGGCACACAGCAACAACAATACAACTAGTGATTAATTTCTAACATAGACAGTAAATTCATTTGCCATTTCACACAAATTAACCAAAACACATTTAAAGATTACATAAAATATCAATCTTTATTGTGGAAGGTTCACCACGATCTGTTATTACTTCAGATAGCTCTTTGTTGCCAATGGTTCTCAGCCTTTGCTTCTCCAAGTCTTTTGGACTTCAGTTCCTAGATGTTGCAACCAGCTTGGCAAGTGATCAGGAATTCTGGGATGCTCAAAATATTTGGAGGACCAATAACAGAGAACCATTGCTCTGTAATTCAGTGCTTTAAAATTGAACAACATACTTAGGCACCACCATACCAAAGAACAATAAATCCACCATAATAGTGTTACATTGTATTATTTGCAACCTAGGCCCTTTCCGCACCTTACCTTTTTACAGCGCTGGGTTGCAGGGATCGTGCGAGCAACCTCCGGAGAGAGGCTCTCATGTCCAGGGTCCTTCGGCTCTGCACGAGTTGTCTGCTCACGCGAGAGCCCTGCTTCTTCCTTCTGCAGCCTGGGAGTTTCCCAGGCTGTGCTGGGGCAGGAAGCATGACCGGCGCAGCTCCGGAGGCTCCGTACACCAGGTAAGTGTGCGTGGGGCCTGGGAGCAATGCGCGATTGTGCATCATTTTCAGCTTCTAGCAGAAAATGAAAAGGTGTGCAATCGGCGCCTGCCCTACCCTGTAGCGTCATGCAATTGTGAGTGCATCATGCAGATCGCTCCTCACAATCGCACAACGCTCCAGGCGCCCTTTTGCATGGAAAATGCTGTGCGAAAAGGGCCCTAGTTACTGCACAATTTTTTTTATTATTCAAAACTTTAGAAAGCCTCTTCATTTTATCCTTGTGTTTAAACAGATTGCAGGCTCTTCATTGTTCTCTTTATTAGGAGCTGGTACGACCCTTCCAAGCACTACTGTGAGTTACATTCACAGACCAGGGTGACTGTGGATAAACTTTTGAAAGAGACCAGAAAGCAGTCATCATGTTGCCCAAAGCAAGTCATAAAATATCTTGCTTTCAACAAAAGTGTCTGATGAGTGATGGGCCTTGAGGGGAAAACAGTATAAGCAGTTCTATGTAGGTTATACAGGTGGTGTTTTATTATTATGCAAAATTAATTTCTTTCGTTTAATTAACTGGGGATATTTGCACTCTCTTATGAATGATCCAAACAAGCCACCTACTTCTAAAATTATAAGTTGATGTGTGCGTGATATTTTCAGTGCTCTTATTTACTGGATACCAATATCCGTCTGTTTTTTAAACTCTTAGTAACAACATACTAGCACATGTTTTTAATTCTCTCCCCGTGTTTTAACAAACAGCTTTTCAGCTGTACGTTGGGTAATTAGACGGTATGTGTAAAAACCTATTTATTTCTCCAAGAAGCAGCTAACATAAATAACCTAAAGCAGTTTTAAATGTTTCTGACCTAATTCATAATTGACTGTTTACAATAAAGAAAACCATTTTGTTTTTGTTTAGGAAGTAAGGGTAATGTCAAAGGGTAATGTTAAAAGGTAATGCCATGAGTGATATAGCCAGATGAGGATGAAAACTATGAGCAGACAGCCAAGGAACAAAAAAACAGAGGGAACAGCAGAAGGAGCTGGAGAAGAATAGAGGGAGAGGGAAAGTGTCAGAAACATCTCAAAGCAGGAACTACCAGCTGTGGTGCGTGGCATATTCATCAGTAATGGTATGAGACATAATGGTTAATTTTGCAGTACAACCACTCATCATGATTGTCCCCATAACTATACCCCCATGAAGGGCCCAAAGGTACAGATACATTCATGTTGTTGCATTAGCTCTCCTTTCTTGCCTCTGGATTAAATGTCTTTGTAGGCCTTTTGTAAAGTTTGTTGTTGTGTGCCTTCAAGTCATTTCCAACCCTAGGCAAACCTCTAATAGGATTTTCTGGGACTGACAGTATATGATGTGGTCACCCAGTGGGTTTCCATGGTCAAACAGGGAATCAAATCCTAGTCTCTAGGGTCATAATCCAACATAGTCCAACCACTATGCCATATTAGTTCTTTTTATAAAGCTAATGGGACTTAATTTCACTACTAAACTGCTGTAAAATACTTTGTATTACAACAGGAATAGTTCAAAATAATATATATTATATTATATATTTATGTATAAAATATATAATATATTTTATTCATCATCTCTTCTGCGGTCTTGTAGATAAGCTCAGAGGGAACAAACATCATTGTTGTGTCAAATTCATTTTGACATATGGTGACCCTAGGAACCACAGACCTCCAAGACAGCTTATCATACTCAGGTCTTGCACACTTAAGGCTGTGGAATCCTTGATTGAATCTATCTATCTGTAATGCCCTCTTCCTCTTTTCCTACTGCCTTCTGTGATAGATGACAGCTCAGAGGTTGATGACCCATTGATTGTGCCAAAGCCAGAGCCAGTGATAGAACAGACTGCCTTACCAACAGCCTAACCAGCTGAAAGACAAGCTGAGATGGAGTTGTTGCAGCCCAGGCCAAAGGGAGAAGGGGTCAGCAATGATTTAGGGGAATTAGGGCCACCTTTGCCTCTCCAGCCCACAGTTACAGAGGAAACACAAAAGAGAGCAGCTCCATGGGAAGCTGTTTTGGCGAGACTGGAAAAACAGAACAATGATGAGTAACACTTGTCTTCCTCAACTATATAAGTCTGTCAACATGGCTTGCTGTTCACTTGTAGCAAATCACTACTCAAGATCCCACGACCCTTGTATTCCAGCTTTCTAGACCTTCTGGACTGACGTTCGGCATTCTTGACTTTTGGAATTAACTTTTGGAATCGGCTCAGCTGAGCATTTCTACTTGATTATTAGCACTGGACACTTCCCACCTTCTCCTCCTCTTGGGCAAGTAGTATCGCTTCCCTTCCCTTGCTGTCAATTAAGCATGGGCTGGGAGTTGAACTCTGACACTTTCTACCTTATCGAGCATTACTGTCTTTTCTAGTTAGTTATGTTCCCTCATGAAACCGAATGGTTTCCAAATGGCAAGACAGTCCAGCAAGGCTGCATTTTATCACCCTTTCTGTTTAACTTGTATGTTGAATATATCATATGTAAAGCAGGACTAAACTTGGAGGAAAAAGGTGTGGAAATTAGAGGGAGGAACACCAACAATTTAAGATATGCAGTTGACACCCAACTACTAGCAGAAAATAGCAAAGACTTGGAATCACTACTGAAAAAAGTCAAGGCAGAAAGTGCAAAGGCAGGTTTATGTTGAAAATTAAAAAAATTAAAATAATGATCACAGATCATTTCAATAACCTCAAAGTAAGCAATGAAGATATTGAAATAGTTCAAGGTTTTCCATACCTTGTCTAAGTCATTAATCAGAATGGAGACTGCAGTCAAGAAATCAGAAGAAGAGTAGGACTTGGAAGGGAATTTATGAAGAAACTAGACAAGATCCTGAAATGTAAAGATATACCATTGAATACTAAAGTTAGGATTGTCCATGCCATCAAATTCTATGTATGGCTGTGAAAGCTAGACAATGAAGAAAATGGATAGGAAGAAAATCAACTCACTTGAAATGTGGTTCTGGAGAAGATTTCTGTGGATACCCTGGATTGCTGAAAAGACAAATGAATGGGTCCAAGACCAAATCAAGCCTAATTCCCCTTGGAAGCCCCGATGCCTGAACTGGGGCTGTTGTGCTTTGACCATATCATAAGAAGACATGACTCACTAGGAAACACAATAACAATGAGTAAGGTAGAAAGCAATAGGAAAAGAGGACAACCACATTCCAGAGAGAAAGATTCAATCAAGGAAGACATGTCCCTGAATCTGCCTGACCTGGAGGTCTCTCATTCATAAGGTCACCATAAGTAGAAGTCAACTTGATGGCAGTTGACAACAACAGTCTCAGTTTGATAAAATGCAGCCTTGCCTAATTCTCACCAATTAGAAACCATTCCATTTCTCTGTATTCTGTTCTGATGGTAGCCTCTTGTCCTGAGTACAGGTTACTCCTCAGGACAATCAAATGTTGTGGTACACCCATGTCTTTAAGAGTGATTCATAGTTTTTCATAAACTACACAATCAAAAATTTTGCTATAATCTTTAAAACATAGACTGATTTTCTTCTGAAATTCTTTGTTGCACTCTATTATCCAACATATGTATGTAATATTTTCCCTAGTGCTTCTTCCTTCCCTGACCCCAGCTTGGACATATGTCATTTCTAATTCCATATATAGTAAAAGTCTTTGTTGTAGAATTTTGAGCATCACTTTGCTTTCATGGGTAATTTTTTAAAAATAATTTTTAGTCCAAACATTTATCAATACATATTTGTTACATTGTCTACACAGTTAGTTTCCATATATTGAAAGTAATCAAGTTATCTATATACAATTATTTAGATTTTCAATCTTTACAATATATTTTCCAATATATAAAATCCCTATTTCCCTCCTTTCCATTCTCTTGCTCCCTCCGCATCCTCCCCTTCTACCTACTATCCTTTACCCATGCTTTCCTCAAGTCCAACCCACTTTCCGATTTTTCTACCGAACCTACAATTTGTGCATTATCTTTTTATCATTGTGTGTCTAGATTAATTTTCTTTATACTTAGAATTCCTAATATCAAAAAACCTCCCTTTGTCTAAGTATATATTGACTAATATTAGTTATCTAATACACATTGCCTAATAGAATCCTATAGTTCTTCCCCCTCTTAATGCGGAACTATTTTAGCAAGTCTTATCATATTGTCTATCTTATTTGCTGTGATTACTTTCCTTTTACCCACTCTATACCTGACTTCAAGTTCCTTTCAAATGGTTGGTTTTAAGCTCCTTTCACTGAGTTTGACAGCTTCTCCATTTCCAAAAAGTCGGAGATTTTTAACTTCCAATCTTCTATTGAGGGTTCTTCCTTTCCTTTCCAGCGTTGTGCATAACATAGTCTTACTGCTGTAACTAAATAAAATATTATTTTCTTTTTTGTTCTCCACTCTTCCTGTCTTCTAATTATATTTAGCAAATATGTTTCTGGGCTTGCATGGGTAATTAATGCAATGATCCTGTGGTTACTGCAGTCCCTGGTGTCACCTTTCTTGGGGATAGGACTCTATATTGAGCATTTCCAATCTGTGGTCCATTGTTTTGTTTTCCATATTTGTTGACAGATCTTAGTTAGAATTAGAGTAGATTTTGTCTCTGTAGCATGAAGCAGCAATGTTGATATGCTATCTGTTCTTGGTGATTTATTTCTCCTAAGGGCTCTGATCACAACTTCTACTTCAGTATCTAAAATTGTATGTTCATCTTCAAATGGTTCTTCTTGAACAAATCTGCCATCTTTTCATCTCTTTTCTATAGTTCATGCAATCCCACCACTATGGAAAGGCAGTGTGATTAGTAGGAACAAACATCATACAAGAACTTCTATCACAACCAAAAGCTGTACAAATGTACCTAAAAGATTGGGATCCAGGCCACATGAAAATTTATCCTTTTATATTAAAATGAACCATAAATTAGTCTGCAAAAATCAACAGGTGCAGTGGTCTGAGTGGTGAGCTAGGACTTCATCTGACCAAAGTTTGAATCCCTACTCAGTCACGGAAACCTCTGACTGACCTTGGGCAAGTCACACTTGCATCCTCCAGAGGAAGGTAACAGCAAAACTCCTCTGAAGAAATGTTGCCAGGAAAACCCCACAATAGTGTGGTCTTAGGGTTACCATAAATAATATTAATATATTATTATAAGTACCATGATCACCTCTATTATTTCTTCATGGATCAACAACAGATTAAAATACAACACATAACATGTTATAAATACATAAATTAGTTAAAACACATAACATCAGTTTAAAAGAGCATTTAAGACCAATACATATTAAAACAATCAGTCCATTCTTTTAAAAATAATAATTTAATCTAGATAGGCCTGCCAGAAGATGACAGAAATAGGATTAAAACAACATGAAGGCACACAATAACGAAAAGCAATCAGCACAATAAATATCACACATGACTCAGCCACTCATGGAAACAGACAGCATATCTAAACACAAATTCAACAAAGCCTTCATCAGTGCTATAAAATTCAATATTTTTTTCAAAAGAAATCAAATAATTTGCATAATAAAGCTGCTTGCAAAACTTGGAAAAAGACAAATTAGAAGAATGCATCAAACAAACAAATGTGAGCTCAAGAACAGTTCCAGAAACAAACTTTTGGCATCATCTTTTTGGGTTCTGTAAGGGCCAAATTTCCACTTTACTCATAACGGTTAAACCACAGGGAGACAAACGTCTGCACTAAAAGCTCTTTTTTCAGGCTTCTAATGGTCTCCAAAGAGAAACACTACTAAACAGAGAACAAGCATAAAATTAAAAACAAATTAAAAACTGAAAAGCAGAACAATGCTAATGAGAATTACATACAAAGACCATTATAGCAGCATAACGAATACACAGACTGTTAGCTAAGGCAGTGCTAATTCACTGCAACTGTGGCAGAAATGCCGCTTCTCTTTTAAACTCTACGGAAAAAGTGAATAGGTGTGGAGTTTAATGTTATCACCCTAAAGTAGGGGTGGGAAACGAGTGGACTTCTAGATGTTGCTGGGCTGAAACCCACAATATTCCTCCTCACTGCCTGTGCTGGCTAGTGCTGATGGGAGTTTCAGTTCGGCAACATCTAGGAGAACCACAGCCATTCCCCAAAGTACCAATTCCTTTCTGTACATTCCACAGGCAAATTTCTGCAAATATCAGGAATACTCTCAAGTAAAAACAAAGAAACCAAGTTACATGCAATGTATACAGAGTATACAGATAGAGATACAAAGTATACAGATACTTTTACATTTACAGTGATACTTATCCATTACTGTCCAATCCAAATTTTCATTTGTAATCTTTCAGAACCTTATTTTACAAGGTGGGAATCCAGCAATGTTCTGACTGAGGTATGTCCTGTTTAATTGGGGGAGGGTCTGTGTGCTGGACTTGCTCTGAAAGTTAGAATCGTTTCATTATATCCCTCTCCCCCAAAAAATGTGGCTTGTCTACCACCACTCTTTATGCAGTTGCAGTGGCAGATGATAACTACCATGGAATGTGGTAGCAAATCTACTCCAGCTTTTAGTCCAAATTTTAAAGGAGCTGTGACAGGCCCTTATTTTCTACTAGACTGGTTTCCCAGGTCAAGCTTAACAAAGCACCCAGACACTAACACTTAGACCACCCTTTAAACACAGTCTTCATTTAAAAGCAAGAGAGTCTTAAGTGGTCCCTCAGAAACAACTAGTTTATTTAAGGTAGCTTGTTCTTTTTTGTTACCAGTAATTTTAAATAACACAGGCCAACTCAATAGTTATAAAACAATGCGTATCCTTTATTGTAGTAACATTAGAAATCGAGTATCTTGTCAAAGTTCATGTAAAAGGCAATGTTGTTATCGTAACCAGTTTAAACTTCTGACAGTCTATGTCAATAACTCATAGCCTTAGACAACAGTTCTCGGTGACTTTTTCTCAGCTCCTTGAACACAACTCAGCCACCTCTTTGGCCAAGATATCACTGAAGGCTCTCTTTGAGTCTCTGGTCATTTCCACACTACACTGTTATAGTGTTATATAATATAGCTATTATTCCTTTTCAACATCCTATCGAATCCTGGTGTTTGCAGTTTAGGGAAGAGTATTTAGAATTCTCAGCCAGAGAGTTCTTGGGCTTCAGTAAACTACAAACTCCAGAATTCCACAGGATGTTGAAAGTAGAATAATACACTACAACAGTGTAGAGCAGAAATGGCCTCTGTCTTATATATAATTCCCATCATCCATACACCCCTTCCACACACACCACTGTGCCGGGTTTCATTCTTAAGGTACAACTTCTGATGCCTAGCAACCCACCATCAAGTTGTGCTAGCATTCCAAATATCTGACCCCTAAAAGCAGCTTTGTCACAGGAGCTATCCAAGGTGTTAAATTCAGCATCTTAACAGATCTTTAAACATTCTTTAAAAGAGTGGGTTCACCACCCAACAGACATGGAAGCAACCAACCACCATTACTGTGAAGCATTTTATTCCAATGGTGTTTCTGCCTTCAAATCTTTCTTAAATGGCACTTCATTTACTAAAATTTCTCCTGGCTCATTATAGCAACTAAAATTTCTCCTGGCTCATTATAGCAACCCCTTGCAGCAATTACACCCAGCCAGAGCTTGGAAAAGTTACCTTTTGGATTAGAATCCTCAGGATTCACATACTTCATGGTCAAGTGCACAAAAAGTAACTTTCCTAAAATCTATAAAATAATTGTTATCCTTTATATTTGTTTCTCTTTCAAATATTTCCCTGTGAGTTGTATGAACTGATCTTGCAAGTGATTGTTCTGACACAAGTATGAGTTGAGAGAATCCCACAGGATTTAATCCATCATGCAAATAATTAAATTGTAACCTTTAAAGAAAAAAGAAAGAAGGATTAAAAAAAAAAGAATGGAAATCAAATTAGAGTTCTGGAATCCCAGCTACTGATACAGTTCCACCATTGATAAGTGGCTCACTGACTTATCCAGAGAACACTACTTGGGCATTAAATATAGGAGAAACTGTGTCCACCCTACTTATATAAATCCCATATTCACACAATATAAATCAGGAGGACATTTCTTTGAACAGTTCCAGAAGCAGGTGTCTATAAAGAAAGACAGTGCTAAAATATTTGGGTCTATCCACAGATTTTCCTCCAAGAACTCTGAAGGACAGAGAAGCAGAGGTGAACTGGTTTAAGGAACTTGTTCCTTAGTCCTACTAGTGGTGGCACGTGTAGCTGATGTGTGCAGATTTCAATAGAAGAATGAGCACAAATCCTGATGTTATGTGAGCACAGGATATGACCACACGTCAAGCACATCAGGCATTACTGTCTTTGCTCTTGGTCTTACTCCTGACATTGTTTGATGGTGCTGGGAAAAAGATCTGTAATAAGCTGCCAAGGTGCAGAAACAAAAAAAAAGAGACTGGGAAGAGTGTACAGAAAGACAATGTAACCTTAATGCACTCGGCAGTCACTAAAGGCTGGGACTCACATATTTAGAGCTTGCAGAAAATTGTTACGAAATAACTTGCATCAAGAAGTAATGAGATGAGATAAAACAGAAGAGAGGAAATAAAACTATATAGCTTCATAACTGAACTTTTGAGGAGAAAGAAGATCTCATAGATGTCTTTGTGGGAATGAAATAATATCTGAAAGCCTGATTCAAATCTAGAAAAACTCAGGAAATCTAGATACATGAGAAGAGATACTGAAAGAACAAGGGTCTTTAATTCTTCTTCTTATATAGTACTCATTTCTCCTTTCCTTTCAGTGTAAATCAGTCATATTCTCAGAATCTGTTTACTAAACTGTATATAAATAAGGAATAGGTATGCTATGATTTGATCTTTCAGCAATAACAGACAGAGTACACTTTTTGTGATTAATCTATAGAGGAGCCTCCGACTTCATACTAATACTATGTATGAGACAAATTATTCTCTTCCAGTCTTCTTATTCATATCCTTTTTCTGTTTAGTCTGACTGGAGCATGGTTGGTTTGAATTGTAATAATTTTACAAATGAATGAATGAATGAATGAATGAATGAATGAATGAATTGAAAAGAGCTATTACTGTCAAAATACAATATAACATTTAATGATTTTAAAAGGTCTGCTGGTTTAAGACACACTTCAAATTACAGTAAGCCATCCACATTTGTGGGGGTTAGGGACACAGAACCCCTATGAAAGTAAAAAAAATAAACCACAAATACCCCTCCCTGCACTCTTCTGACTGCTGCTGCTGGCGCAGTGGGTGGGAGGCTGCAGGACGGGAAGAAGATCCTTTCCTCTGTGCCCAGGAGAGTGCAGGGAAAAAGATCTTCCCTTCCCTGCGTCTGGTGGTGCAGTGGTTAAATGCCAGTACTGCAACCACAAGGTTGTGAGTTTGATCCTGCCGGGCTCCAGGTTGACTCAGCCTTCCATCCTTCCACAGGTCGGTAAAATGAGTACCCAGCTTGTTGGGGGCAATTAGCTAAAAACACATTGTAATACAAGCTATTTGTAATGTATAATGTATTTCATGTTGTTCGCCGCCTCGATCTATGTGGAGAGGCGGGAAATAAATAAATAAATAAATAAATAAATGTATGTATGTATGTAAAGGAGAGTGAAGGGGAAGAAAGATCTTTCATCCCTTTCACTCTCTCGCTCCCTGCCTGCATGATTGCATGGGCAGCAGTGCAGCAGATCGTGGGGTGAAAGATCTCCCCCCACTTCACTCTCTCACTCCCGACTCACACGATTGCATGGGTAGCAGTGCAGGAGAGTGTGGGGGAAAAGATCTTCCCTCCCCTTCACTCTCTTGTCCACTGCCAGTGCAATCATGCTGGAAGCCATGGGCAGGAGTAGGGGGGCAGGAGAGGGGGGAAGGCAAGCAGAGACGACAAATAATCAAACCCATGAGAGTCAAACCAACAAATGTGGGGGGAGAATTGTATTTATGCACAGTATTCTACATGCCTACATTCTATGTATTCAGCCTGCATATCTGCATGCATGTACATTTATTCACATATAATTGAGTGTCTATGTGTTCATATAAGAGTAGGTTAGAAAGCACAGGTGGGTTCAAGACATCCCCATGGGTTCTACAGTAAACCCAGTCTAAATTCTCACTAGAAGTGAAAATTATTTAACTGAGGCTATTGTACTTTGGACAAATCATTAGATTACATGACTCATTGGAAAAGATGATAATGCTCAATAAAGTGGAAGACAGTAAAAAAAGAGGAAGATCACAACAGTGAGTTTGAAAGACCTACATAGAACTGTTAATCAATGGGACTCACAGAGTCCCATTCATTCATTCATTCATTCATTCATTCATTCATTCATTCGGTTACAATTAGTTAAGGCTGACTTGATGCCAAATAAATAACAATCTCAACTCTGCCCACCCTCCATAGTCAAGGAAGTACAGGGCAAATAAAGCTTCCCAGATCCAGACGTTAGATGCCACTGCTGTTTGGTTCTTAGGGCCATCTTTGCTTCGACTCATAGGCCCTTTCTGCACCTTACCTTTTTCCAGCATTGGGGTGCGGGGATCACACAAACAGCCTTCGGCGAGAGGCTCTTACATCCAGGGTCCTTCGGCTCTGCACGAGCTGCCAGCTCGCACGAGAGCCCCACCTCTTCCTTCTGCAGCACAGCCTAGGAGTTTCCCAGGCTGTGCTGGGGCAAGAAGCGCAACCAGTGTGGCTCCGGAGGCTCTGCATGTCAGGTAAGTGTGTGTGGGGCCCGGGAGCAATGCAATATCATGCACCATTTTCAGCTTATAGCCGAAAATGAAAAGGTGTGCGATCGGCGCCTGCTGGCCCCTGGAGCATTGCACAATTGTGAGTGCATTGTGTAGATCGCTCCTCACAATCGTGCCATGCTCCAGGCCTTCTTTCACATGGAAAATGTCATGCGAAAAGGGCCATATACTCCCTAATGTGGGGAAGCACAGGAGGGTAAACATTTTCCTGGCCCAAACAGCAGCTGCAGGGATATTCCTACAGCTGCCAGTTGGTTCTGCATGCAGCTTTGCTCTTCTCCCTTCCCCTAGATGAGGAAAGCAAGAATGGAGCAAAGTCAAATCCCTGGCTCCAGTGTCATCTGGCAGCTCCAGCCAGTGCAGTAACCAGCAGAACATGTCCATGCCCCTTTATACCAGAGATGTGACTGTGCTCCCTGACATCATCTCAAGGACTGAAGGGATGAAGATCTTGCCTAGCAACTAGCATCAGTCCCCTAACTCTGCAGTGGATTATGCTTTTCTGAAGCAACATGGAACAAACTAATCTTACTTCTTTTTCTGACAATATTCCTCTGTAATTATAGACAGAAAGGACATAGATCATATATGAATTTTCTGATCTCTGTAAAAATCTGTAAAATGAAATCCCTGATCACCAAAATTGTTGCTACATCTTTTTGTATTAAACATTTCTCCTGGAGTGACCTACAACCATACATGATGGCAGTTTCTACTTATTAGCACCAATTAATATATTTGTGAGAGATTAAAAATTATTTTGTTATCTGACCAGATCCTTTCATTGATGACAAATTAAGTTTCAACAAACTTCGTGAGCTCTGAATTTATCCATCATAAAGTCATAGGGGCAATTGTACTCTGTTCCCTAATGAACACTGAACCTCAAATCTTCTGATCTGAATCTTTGGACTGATGACTTGAATTGGTACACCAGGTACCCAAGGGAACTGCCTCCATCCCTAATGGAAAAGGCAGAAGACATAATCCAAGCCCTTGCAATACCACAATTGTGAACAGCATACCATCCAACATTTCCCAGATGAAAAACAGAACTTGTGTGGCCAAACAACATCAGAGCACAGTCACAAAAATGAAGTTATTCATAAGAACAGACAAGCTAGTAGAAGCTGCAGCAATTTTGCCTGAACAAAGATTCCACTCCCTCTCCTCTCCCTGTTGCTGAGTTCATTGAATGCAATCTACTTTTTCACTTTGAACTCAGTTTGCAGCAGTGGAAGTAAGTTGAAGACAAATGGTGAAGGTGGGGGGAGGAGAAGAGAGAAACTGGGGTATTTTACAAGCAGATGAAAAAGTACAATGACAAAGGATTAATCAGGAATATAACTGTCAAATCAGGACAGCTGACTGGTATACAACAGACATCTGGCTGATGTAGTACTGGTCACTCACTTCTTGGAGATATGTGGATTCAGTTGGCCTTTGGAATTAAATCCCCTTTGTGTATCTCAATAGCCCTGTGGAAAAGACTTTTCTGTGGTTTGACTTTATGCTGTTGCACAGAATTCATAGGTGGGCTGCTTGAGTGTTTTCTAACCAGTATTAAGTCTGTTCTGTGTTCTGTCAACTGTGTTCACAAGGAGAATAGCTCACTATGAGAGGATTAATGGGTGATATCACCAGGAACCCTAAGCATGTTATCCTTGTTTCTATAACGAAGCAACCTAAGGATGGTATCATATCTATGGGGGAGAGAGGATGAGGAGAGCTAAAAGTGTAAAGCCTATATAAAGAAAAGATTCAATGGTATAATTTTTTTTTAAAAAAATGCTCATCAGAAAACTCAGCAATTTCAACCTGTCACAGTATGTAAAGTCTCTCTAAATCATCTTTCTGAGTCATGTACTGTAAAAACTGTTTATATGTCCTTAGGCACTGATTCATTACCATGTTAGTGCTTTTAAGGCATCATTATATTTCAGTATTTAAAATATTCTTGACCTGCAAAATTTATGTATCTTTATGGCCTATTACCATACACAAAATTTTCTGATTTCTATTGTTAAAAATGAACTTTTACAACATACTAGTATATCTTTTAAAATTACTAATTTTTTAATCCTTGAAATGCCTTGGAGTTGCTAGCAGCTGAATTTGGGCTTCACTGTGTATGGAAGTCCTGTTTCCTACTGATTGCCGCTTTGCCCTACTGCTGGGTAACCACACTACCCTTTCAGCATCATTTCACACGACACAATTATAGTGCTATGATGCCAGTTTAGCTGCTATGCCTGCATTCTGTGGAATCATGGGGCTTGTAGTTTGGAGAGACACCAGAGCTCTCAGGCTTAGCATTCCAAATGCCTCTTCCTAAACTGTAAATTTTAGTGCTATAATTGTGTAGGTGTGAAAAGGCCCCCAGGTCAGTGTTATTTGTCTCAGAAACTTCACAGATTCAACTTCTCTTAATGAATATAACAGCTAGCTAAATAAATATATGTGATTCATTGTCTAAATTATAATACTAGCTTGACATCACATGATGGCAGTAATATTTATCCTGTGTATGATGACAGATTATTTGGGTGGAGTCAATCACTACTGATTGGCAACGCTTGTTCTTGTTCTTTTAGTGATTCACCTACTAGAGAAAGAAGTCGGTAAGGAGCAGAAGAAATTTTGTAGTTGTTCTCAGCATTTGTGTTTTCATACTGGCAACAAGCATTCATTAATCTCTGCATGAACAGTTTATACGTAATTGGTTATTATCAAGAACAGTTTTCCTGACTTGCTATCTCTACCTTATCTCACCCCCATATGCATAATTTTAATTGCACAGACATGTGCACATTTTAATTGTTGACCATGCCAAGCAACCATTAAATTTCATCAGGCTAAACAGGGGAAAACCTGAATAATGTGCCCTCTATCATTCTTTTTGTACAGACTAATGAGAATCTACAAAATACGTGCATTCAGCAAACTGTTGTCCATGAGGCATTTTCGGTATGGGATTTCTCTTGTGCTGGTTTTATGGCGCAGATACCCAGAGGTGTCATAAACATTTTATTTATTTTATTTATTTGAAGTGTTTATAAAATGCCCAATCCACCTGCCAAATGCTCTTGGGATAGTTTAAAAAACATAAACAATAAATAAAATCACAAATCTAACCAAAAAACCCCAAATAAATCTTCTAAAAATATGTCATAATATTACAGAATCAGCAATAAAACATAAATAATAAAAAACAAAGATAAAAATAAAAATTAAGGACTGAATGTCCACCAGAGAAGAGAAGTCTTAACCTGACATCTAAATGTTACTCACAAGGCAGGCAGATCTCCCTTGGGAGAACATTCCATAGAGGCAGGAGCCTCTAGTGAGAAGACTCTTTCTCTGGTAGCCACTCTTTGCACCATTGTGGGCATGAGCATCCACAGAAGAGACTGCAAAAGTGACCGTAATAATCAGGCAGAAACAGATGAGAACAGACTTTCCTTCAGGTAGGTTATCTGTATGCCATTAAGGCTTTCAAAAGTTCTCACAAACACCTAAAATTGGGCTGGGAAATGGACTAATGTAATTCAAGCAGCAGTAGGGTGACATCTTTGAAATCACCAATCCCAGTGAGCAGTTTCACTGTTCCATTCTACACTAAATGAAGTCTCTGGATTATCTTCAAAGTTAGTCTCACCTTTACACACTCTGTGTGTATCCTAATCACATGATCAGCCAAGATATTCAAGTAACACCTTCTCTCTTTAGAATATGCAACTAAGTGTTTACTTTGAATTAATAGGCCAGCAAAGATATTCATGGATGGCATTAGAATCCTCCTTCGTGCATTAGTACGATGCAGAAAAAGACAATATTCATACAGTAGCCTATTACAAGTATGAAATGTAAATCAGTTATAATACTTCCTTCTCTCAATTTCAGCCAAAATATTTGATCCAGAAATATCAATGTATAAAACAATGCTTCATGGAACTATTTTAACATGGGTTACTCTGGTGCCCAACCAATATACAGGCCTATTTGCATTAACATGTGGGTAGTCAAAGTCAGATGGTGGGTATAGTTTTCATATTTGCTTTCATAGTGATGTTATTCCTGTCAGCACATACAGTCCTTTGGCAGCCCTACTCTACCCCTCCATATGGGATTCATCCCTTAATGATATACAAGCTGTGTAAGTTTTCATGTGTGAAAACTAGGGACCTAGTTCCTCAGTGTTTTGCACATGGAGGAACTGTTTCTCATGCACACTCTATCATGAATTAAAGAAGCTGATGACTTACATAGAACTAATCACATGCTTATGGGACTGAGAAAACAAACCCATGCTCCACCAAACCTTGTGACTGACATTCTCTAAGATGACCATGATGGCAATCTGGATTGGTATAGGTAAAATGTGCTGCACTGTGTAGTGGCTGAGATTCTCATAATTTCAACATAGCATAAATAGCCACTAGCAGAGTTATGCTACACTGTTTGTGTATATATGTGCCTTCAAGTTACCTGCCCATTTGTGGTGACCCCATGAATTCCACAAGGTTTTCTTAGGCAACGAACACTCAGAGATGATTTGTCATTGCCTTCCTCTGAAATCAAGCCTACAGCAGCTGGTATTCCTTAGTGGTCTCTCATCCAAGTACTAACCAGGTCTGATCCAGCTTAGCTTCCAAGATCAGAGGGGACTCAGTGCCTTCATGGTATTTAGGTCCTATGCTAGCACAATGCAATCCCTATAGTCAATACCACTATAGTACAACATGTGAAAAATGGTACATGTACACAGTTGTCTCCTCCTCCTCTTTTTTGTGTATGCCCATTAGTGTAGGTGGCACTTTACATGAACAGTTTAACTGTTCCCTGCCCTCAGGCTTATAAACTTCATCTCACAATGTACAAGGCACAGAGACAGTGTGCAAGATACCTTGACACACTACTTTAGGTGACACACTACTTTAGGTGCAGTGTTATGACTCTGCAGTGGCTCTGCATGCAGCACTCCACTTCCACCACCATCAGCTGGATATTGTCCGTTCCATATTATCCAGAGAAGTCATTCCATGTGTATAGCGCAATTTATACCTGCATGTCACCAGCAGGATTCTAACCAAAGAGTTTTAGATCAGAGCTACAGTTTTTAGTATGCATCTCATTTTTCAGAACTAAGCAGGATTAATTTGATACTGCACCAAGAAGTCAGTGCTCAGTGAATAGCAATATAATCCCAACTACATGTTAAACAGGAATGCCTACTGTCTTTTCAGAACTGTCTTTTAAAAAATTGCCAACCTTAGACCTTCTTTATTATGACAGAGACAAATTTCCCATTACTACAGAAGAGACAATTATGTTCTAATTTCAAGTCAACAAATGAGCATGTTGCCTTTTGAGGACCATAATTGCAAAAATGCAAGGGAAATTGCATTATTTTTATTGAATGCGTTTTCTTGTGTTTTTAAAATAAAACATTCCATTGCTTTTTTGGAGAAAAGGAAAAAAGAAAAGAAAAAGCAGCCATGGACTTCTTTATTGAAAGTCAGGCTCTCACCTTCCCAGTCCTGTGATCCCTCCACTGACAAATCTACATAATGCCTGCTCTTGCACCTCCTCTGTAGATCTTAGAGTCTGGGTTTCTTACTGTCTCTTTTGTCTCTGCCACTTTGATTCTAACCCTTTTCATACTGTCCCTCAGGCTTTTAACAGCTTCCCCCTCCTTGTTTGACAAAAGCTATCCCCTACATTCAAATCCCTGCTTAAAATCCACTTCTTTCCAGAAGCCTTCAAATGCTGATCTCTTTGTTGACATCTCCCCCCTCTGCCACACACACACATACCATCTTGAATTAAATTGTCATCCCATTAATTGTTGTCTGCTAGAATTAGACTTTAAGCCCCTCAGGGCAGGGACGCTTGTCTTATGTACTTCTAAAGTGCCATGTACATTTACAGTGTTCTGCAAAGAATTCCCCCCCTTTTTTTTTAAAAAAAAATAACTACTGTAAGTGCTGGTGGGAAAATAACTTCAGAAGAAGGTAATTATAATGTGGGCAACATTTCTTCTGAAAAGAGTAAAAACTGAACTGGTGAAGAAGATGCTTCACAAGACTTTAGACAAACAAATTTTTAAAAATAGATTTACTTTAACAAGACCTCACCTCCTTTTGTTTCTTCTTTCCATTAAATGTCATTCCTATAAAAATCTGGGGAAAAAATTCTCTGCCTCTTATAATTCATTTAAAAATACAGAATTTGAAGCACGTTTTTTGGGGGTGGGGCTGACAGTAATCCATTTTCACTGAGTTCATTGGCTGAGGATGGAAGACCCTTCTTTGGAAATGCCTGTGCTGGAAAGGTTCACTAAAGACTTAAATCTGATATATGTCAATGTGGACATATTCCTGAAGCAGTCCTTCATCCAGGCTGGATGTCTTAACATTTGCTGTGGCCTTAGAACAGGACATGAGTCAGTAGTAGACTCAGAAAACAAAGCTCAAGCTCTTTTCTAGTAACTCACCATCATCTTTGTCACTCCCTAGCACTGGTAGGAAAGAACTTATATTTGCAAGAACAGGGTGATCACTTCAGCAAAGTTTAAGACCAATGACTGTGTGGTCATGCCTATAGATGTAAAGACCCAGAAGAAGACCTGAGAAAACTGGTGCATGTAGAGGGGGTATTTTTCCAGGTTTTTTTTTACCAAAGCTTTTTTTGCCTAGAAGAAAAGCAATTATGAACTATCTTCATTTAAAATAATGAATAAAATATTTTAAGAGAAGGTGTTTCCTACATTTACTTTGTTACTACGACACTTTTTCAAAGAGCTATGTGGCAGGTAAACTTTGATGTAATAGTGTACATAATATCTCTCAGCATTTTCAATTCCTGGTCTTGGTTTTCTTTTTCAGTTCTTTTTATGGGAATGAGTGCTTTATGTTTGCTTGGCACAATGGAAGACTAGAGGAGACAAAGTCATTTTCTTTGTTTTATTAATGTTGAGATAGTTTCTTCTAGTATTTAGTGTGTGTGTGTTTTGCCTGCTCCTCATAAACTGGCAAAACTGAAGACTTTCCTTATACCTAAGGTGTTCTGGGTGGTTCAGGAGCTCCATTTGCGACAAGAACATGATTAAATATTAACTATGCTTTTAATCTATCAAAGATGATAATTTTATGCCAAATCAAATTATACCTAGTGCATTTTGTGTTCTTAAAGTAACAAAGGGATGTTTAATGTCTAAAGGGTGCCAATATTGCATTTTTTCCAATTTGCTTCAAAAAGTCCTTTTTTCCAGAAAATAATGGAGAAAATTATGAAAGCCAGTATGGTGTAGAGGTCTGAGTGTTGGACTAAGACGCTGGGAGAACAGAGTTCAAATCTCTGCTTGGCTATGGAAACACACAGTCATGCTTAGTCTGAAGAGAGGTTTCAGACATTGATTCCAACATAAGGATTTCTTCTAGTGTGGAGGAGTGGCATATTCAGCAGTCTGCAGTGGTAAGTGGCTTAATGTGTTATTTCCAGTTAATTTTCCAGGACTGCATGAAAGCTTGCAATTATATACATGATGCCACCATAGTTCATGTCAGGTGACAAAATGAAAATGATTACCTTTTGTAAAACTTCCAACAGTTGACTTACAGTTCATTCAGATCTCAAAGATATGCCCAAGCACCTAGCTGTGAAATTTCTTCACAGCTAATGCTACCTTTGGCTTCTCTGAAGAAAGGTCTATTGGCAGTGCTGTTGCTTCAACCTCCTTCTGCGGTATATTGGGGGACATCCTATTTTTCTTCTCTCTGGCACAGCAAGGAAGGCAAGCCTCAGTCATTAATCTCGGGTGGCAGGAGTGGGAAGGGTGAGCAGTGTGCACTTCTTGTACACTGATACTCAGGAGTTTGAACCACTTTCTTCACAAAAGGGATTTACAATTGTTTTGAGTAACCAAAAGTGTTTTCCTTTGTTTGGTGGATAAATAGCAGACATCTGCTTCACAGTGTCCATTTTGAACTTGTGACATTTTATTTCTTCACTCACAAAAATTTCTGCTCATTGACTTTCCACAGCATGAATGTTTTGGATGTAGTGTAACATTTGCTCTTCTTCAGGAAATGTCTCTTACTTATGAGTAGTTTGGAACAGTGTATTGGACCCAAGTGTAATGGATGAGAACCAGTGTGCTATAGTGGTTTGAGCATAGGATAGCAAGCCTGGAGACCAGGGTTTGATTTTCCAGTCAGTCACTGGGTGACCCTGGGCATTTCACACACTCTTCAGTCCCAGAAAACCCTGTGATAGATTCACTTTAGGGTCACCATAAATTGGAAACAATTTGAAGGTACACAACAATAGCATAATAGATGCAAATGGGAAAATATTCAATGTAACTGGACAAGCAAAGTTTAAAATTACAACAATAGGTCATGTTGTAGGCATGTATATGATGTGTATATTTCATTTATGACACCACATTGGAATAAAGCTACAGTGCTATCTGTATTTACTTTGGATCTCCACTTAACTCAGTGGAATTTACTTTTGAATAGACATTCATAGAACTGTGCTGAAAAGGACATATTAAGGGACAACACAACTGTTGGGTCAATCCTTCTTTAAAAACATAAAAGGAGATAAATACCTGTTATAAATCACTAATCATGAATTATTTGCTTAAGCTTTAAAAGTTTTAATGATTGCTTGTGTTGTTAGAGAGGAGGGCCAAAAAAAAAAAAGACATTTTCAATAAATAACAAGGATGAGTGCACATTTGCCATAACCCTCTTAGTGTGAAAATGTCAAGTGATGCGCTCAAGTGTTTGTTAGTTTGCAGATGTCTTACTTTGCAAGGGCTGACCTGAAAAGAGGATTATTGTATGTTATTTTGGAGCCCTTCAAATTATGCTAAGCTTGTCACTCCAAGGGAAATTGGACACACTCCCTGCTCTGGAAAGCTAGAAACTGACATTTAGGAAAGATCCAGTGAAGGCAAAACAAGACAGTGAGAAGGTAATGAGGGAAAACTGAGTTCATCATGCAGTTATTCAGCAAAGGCCAGGAGTTAATTGAAACAATAAAATAAATATTTTCCCTTCAAATCTGGTTAGCCCTACCAGGTATGAAGACACATATTCCTAATCTTCAGAGATTTTATATCATGCTGACAACAGATGTGTGTGATTCACATTTTCCTCTTCCTTCATAAGGTGGTTCCATAAGTTCTTAGACATGAATGAGAACCTTCTACACTGCAAATGATGTTGAATACAACACCCATTGTCCCATACCAACGAAGAAAACAATAACAAAGAGAATCTTAACAGTTTTAACTTTTCTCAGTCCTACCAAGATGCCTTTGTTCTACAGCAGAGATGGTGGCCGCATGTTTGCCACCCCTGCTGTAGAAGGTAGGCTTTCTAGCAGGGTAGGAAAAAAACCCTCTAACACTATAAAGAAAGAGCTATAAAGAGCTGAGGTTTCCTTTCTCTTGTCACAGCTAAAGGTACTGGACCCTTTTCCTCCTATCCACAAATTAACTAAGAGAACCAGGTGAACCAAAATAATGAGAAAATTTGAGCAAGCAGGACTCTGTCTGTGCATCATCATTTATTATTTTAAGAACATCTATTAGGTACTGTCCAAAAATTAAAAACAACATAGCCCTGGCAATCTCATTAAGGCAAGAGGAGATGGGGACAGAAGGAAGAAAGCATGTCAAATATTATAATCACTAAACTGGCACAGAAAATAATCAACAGCTTCATTGTAGAAGAAAAAAAGAGTTTGATTTTAAATATTCATGCCTTCATCTGAGACTCATCATCACGTCTCAACTCAATAATACATAAAGGCTAGATAGCTTCTAATATCCAACAGGAGAGGGTCCCCCCCATGCTACTGAGGATATTTTTAGGAAGCACCCCGTAATGAACCTGCATAATTTCTTCTTTAGATCCAAAGGGAAAACATTTTCTGAAATTAGAGCACCCAGTCAACTCAAACTCTGAACATAGCAAAATGACTCAAACCTTCTAATTGACTTTATTAAAACACACAAACACATGTTTGAATAGACATTTGTGGAAACCGGTAAAATACATGTGTCTAAGAAAAGCCAACACTGCTTTCAGAACCATTAGTAACAAAAATACAGAGTAGTTCCAAGGTGTTATGTGCTAAGAGATGTGAAAGAGCTATAAAAACCCTCAGCCAGTTTTACTGAAATGTAAGTTCTCAGCATGGTGTAGTAGTTTTAGCATTGGACTATGACCCTGGAGACCTAGGTTTGGTTCCTTGCTTGATCAAAGAAACCCACTGTGTGACCTTGGGTGTGTCACATACTCTCAACCCCAGAAAGTCCCATGATAGGTTCACTTTAGGGTTACCATAAGTTGAAAATGACTTGAAAGCACACCACAACAACAACAGTCTCTCTCTCTCTCACACACACACACACATATATATACACAAAGAGTCTTGCAGTTTTAGCAAATTTTAATATTAGCCCAACTCAAGCACCTTTTTTCCCCTCTTTTCATCAAGAAAAATGGCTGGGCTGAGTAATCCAGCTCAGCATGAGGGAAAAACTAGCAAACAGAAGGTACTTTAGTCTCTACAAATACTTTTGCAATTGTAGTCTATTAACGTCTCTTCAGAGGTCAGTCCCATAAAACTGAATGCTACTGATTCAATCAAGGAAGACGTCCCTGAATCTGCAAGACCTGAGCAGGGTGGTTGATGACAGGGTGACTTGGAGAGCTCTCGTTCTTTGGGTTGTCATAAGTCAAAGTCAACTTGATGCCACTTAACACACATTCAGTTAGCTCAGACAGACCATTTCCAGTAGATTCATTAGTTGTGTTGTTGTTTTTCTTTCAGGCTTTATTAAACTCAGTACATAAATTCCAGGGTTTCTGTGCTTCAAATAGTAATTTCGTGTGTTTTTCATTAATACTTTTTTCTTTTATTGTCTGGCTGCACCCTCTTGCCCACACTCCAATGTTGCTCAGACACACATGTCTAGGTTTTCATCTATGGAATATTGGAGGGTAAGCAAGCACCAGATGTTATTATACCCACTGGAATACCCCCTGTTACCCAGATGAGGGGAAGACAGGCACAAAATCTATAAAAGAGACTAATAAAGGAGCTTTTCTGAGCTGGATCTATTAGAAATAGTCTGTGGTTCCTCAAGGGTTTCACAGCTCTTATTCAAAGGTTTGGCAGGGTCTCCTAAATTGTTCCTTGATAGCTTATCTGGGAACATTATTGCCCAAGGGGTGGAAACCTCTCCTCTTGGCTTTTCACAGTTTGTCTAATTTTGCATAAAGAAGCTCTATTTTGTTGAAAGGGCAATTTTTTAGGTGAAAATACAAACTGACAAGTATTTCACTTAGCTTTACTGTTTACTGTTACCTCAGCACACTAGTTTTGCGGTAAATTACTTTGCTATGATAAGACACTGTAGTTATGAATGTACTGTTGGTTTACTGTAATAAATCATTTGATTAAAATCATTTATGAAATCAAACCAAAGTGAAATATTTGTGCTATATAAAAATACTGTTGTTTATCTTTTGGTAACTACAAGATAATGTAAGAACATGAAGTGAGTGCCCATCACACACACTCAGCCCCAGAAAATCCCATGATAAGTTCACCTTAGGGTTTCAATAAGTCAGAAATGACTTGAAGGTACACAACAATAACAACACTTTCATATTTAATGATAGTAGACATATTTTTGTAACTTGGATAATAGACAATATTCCAGACCATGGACAAAGTACCACTTGGTTGGTCCACCTTGTGATTGCCAACTATCTATTTGCTACTAACATGCCTACTTATTTTCCCATTTGCACTGTAGATAACCTCAGTCCTCATGGGTATCAAAAACATTTCAAGGGTCCCCAGGATGTCAGCAACAGTGATCATGGATGCCCTGGCCAATCCACACAAGTTCCCTCTCAAGTTAATCGAGCAGATCAAAACCCCACACATTCATTAAAAAAAAAAAATCATACATGCCCACTGTTGGGCAGAGTAGAAAAAACTCTGAATTCTACAATGGTATTGGCAGACACCCATGTCAATAAGTAGCAAAGGAATTGGATGCTGACCCCAAATGACTTGGACTTCAACTCATCCTTTTCTGGATTTCACCTGATTTTGGGGCATGCCACCCAGTTCCTCTTTAGTCCATCATCTGGTTTGAATTCCAAGCTTTCATTTTTTCAAAAAGCCAGTCTATAGTCCTTGCAAAGGAGAGTTTGGAGAAAAATTTACCCTATTCCTCTGTCCAATACCTTTGGAGAAACAAGGCTGTGCCACCTTTCAGAGTGTTTAAGCCAGTGAGTACAGGTTCATACTTAGCAGAGAAATAGTATTAACCAAGATCCATTGATTGACTATCAGTAGGAATCTGCAGGTTCTTGGGTCAATGTTACAAATTTTCAGCAAAATTAGCGTTTCAAAAGGAAAGGCCAGTTGAAATCTGTTTTGCAGAACTCCTTGAAAAACTTGAACAGAAAGCAGCAGGCACTTAGGCGTGAAGGAAGCAGGATGCACCAAAGCAGGCTAAGCCTAGAATATAATTGTTAGTATTATTAATATTTAAGGTTCCACGGAATCTGGTTTTTTTCATGATTTGTTTCATGAACAATTAAGAAGACAATCAAGTTGCAATTTATGAGAGGCAGTATTGGCTCTCCCACTGCTTATGGGGAAAAGCTTGAACTGAATGGGTAGGAACTGAATAAGTAGGAATGGCCATTTTCGCGAGAGAGTGGGCCAAAAACACTGGGCTTTCTCAGACATGTTGGGGAACAATATTGTAAAATAGAAACATTTTAAGTATTATGCTTTTGTTTTGGTGGTTGCTGCTGGTAATTTGTGACTGTAAGACAAACCTATAATGGTGTTTTCTGGGGCTGAGTACATGTGATGCACCCAAGATCACCCAGCGGGTTTCCACGGCTGAGTGAAAAATCAAACCCTACTCTCCAGGGTCGTAGTTCAACACTACTCTGGCTGCCATTATGCTTTTACTATTCCCTTAATGTCTAGAACTACCAAGAATAGAATAAAATGACCCACCAACTCCCTAATAGGCCATGTCCACCAAATTCACCAGTTGCACAAGATGAGATGGGAAGGATGCATTAAATCATGAAAATTCCATTTCTTGTACCTGTTATGGAAGAACATCTGTATTGCAAGGAAAAGTCCAGAAAGCTTGTCAGATAAGGAAAGGAAGCAAACATTGGGGACCACCCAATAAAATTCACAGGAAAAACTGGTAATAGCTTGAGGGTTCTTGGTGCCAAGAATTTTTGAAGAGCCTCTGAAGAAAGCCTTCAGAACATGCACAGACATAAGCATTGGGCTTAAATGAGAACCACCTTTTGAGCAGCTTGAGACATGCCTCCAGTTTCTCCTGCAATTTTTGAGAAAGCCAACCAGCAAATTCTCCAGCTGCACAACTCCAGATAGCAGTAATGCAAGCAGTCATAAAAATAAAAAAGAAAGTACTTCTTGTACTTATTCCACCCCTAACTCCCCCCTGCAAAAAACCCCCCCAAAACTATATTCTGGAAAATGGCCCGTGTTGCAGAGCCATCCTCATTATTGCTGTGTTCTCTCCACCTTACCTTGCCGTCCCCTTCACATCTGCATGGCTACCAACTCCCCCCTCAGCTTGCTTTATTTCCCCTCTGCTCCTGTTCTTTTTCTTGTAATGACAGTGGCACTAAAAGCAGTGTCTTTACCCAAATGCTTTCCTACCCTCTGTTTAAAGCAGCACTGGCAGCTTTGTGCAGCCTCTATTTCTTCAGAGTACAGGCAGACAGCAGTATAAAGTAAAACAAGGGCAGGGAGAAGGAAGAAAGTATTAGAGGTATGGCTATGACTGCAAGGGAGGGAAGTATGCAAAAGCTGGGGGAAGGGAGAGGCAATAGGAGGAACAGAAGGTGTGTACAAGGTGTGAGAGAAAGCAAGTGAGCAGCAAGAGGGGAAAGTGAGGGAGAGGAGAGAAGGGAAGCAAAGACATACAAATGGTAGAGCACAGGATGCAAGGGAAGGTGTCATGGCAAAGGTGTGAAGTGAGGCAAGGGAGGGGAAATGAGGGAAAGGAGAGTGAGAGGTTCAGTGACAGAATGCAAAGAGGAAGAAGGGGAGGCATCAGTGATGGAAGGTGCAAAAGAAGAAAGAGTGGTGGCACAAGGTTAGGCAAGGAGAGAAGAGGACTGGAGACACAAGTAATGGAGTGCAAGAAGTATGGGCGTGGAACATGTTGAAGATGCAAAGTAAAGCAAGGAAGTGAAGCCACGGAGTAATGGAGGGAGGCGTTCCCAAAGCATCAGGCAATGTAAGACAGAACAAGGGAGAGTAATTCATTGGGAAGGTACAAAGAACAGGAGAGGTACAGAACAGGAAAGGCCATTTCCACACGGGGCGAGGGAATCGTCCCGCGCCGCTACTTACCAGATCTTTTGGCTCCCCAGTCCGGTCCAGACTGCTCCGGAGCAGTGTGTGGTCATCAATCCGCTCTACTCTGGCATCCAAAATGGCAGCTTCCGGTTGGTTGTGGGTCTTGACCAACCGCTGGAGCTCGCCAGCCTAAAGCTCACCCTCAGCAGATCACAGGCTCGCATTGGTGCGAGCCTGCGAATCTGAACAAGGGAGCAGACTCACAGTGGCGTGTTCTGTGCTTTTGAAAGACCAGAAAAATCAGGTCTTTCAAAAGCACGCTGGAGGACCACTTGGGGTCATTCCAGAGCGGACTGAGGTGTGGATCTACAGTAAGTAGTCTGGACCCAGTCCGCTCCAAGGTGCAGACATCCTCCATGGAGGACACACTGCACCGTTTTTATTACCCCATGTGGAAATGACCTAAGACAAAGCACAAGCACAACAAAGTGCAGTTTGTAAGCTTCCCATTGCTTTCCACTTCACTTTTTCCCAGGGAATCAGATGGCAATCACTTCCTGGGACATATTCACAAATTTGCAATTTTTTACCATCGTTAAGAAAACTGATGACAAAATATCCCTTAGTGATGTGAGGACAATGCATAGTGCCTGTGCATTACAAAAGATTGTTGTTCTTATTTGTCACAGCAGAAATGTGGTAAATCCCTGCTGTGGTAAGTAACCATTTTACATGGTTTCTGTCCTGCTATTAATCCCCATGACAAGCCTGTAAGGTAGATTTGCTGATAGCTCAAGGTCATACAATAAATTGTATGACCACACAAGAATTAGAGCTTTTTCTCTCTGTTCCAAGTCCTGTAAACATTACTATTAGTTATCTCAGGAGAGTAGTCACTACAAAAATGGTGCAAGGCCAAAATGTGTAAACTGTGTTAATGCATTAAATTTGCATAATTAGAATGCAAGCTAATAATATATATAGGTATATCAGTTTGCATAATATGCAAATTAGATGCCTCAATATGACAATCCTACAGGTAATCCAAGATCTTTCAGGCAGAAGTACTCCTGTCTCCAGAAGGACCACGTGACTTTATAGAAGCTGTATCATGAGCACCTTCCACACCCCATGTAGGATATCCATGCTTGAGATGGCAGACAAACATACACGAGCTGAAGAAAAATATGCCAAACAGCTGCAATTCATCTTTCAAATGTTTTATATGAGTTAAAAACAAACAGACAAACAAATGTTTCAACAGTGTTTATTGTACACTAGCGTACATACCTGGCATTGCCCAGGATTTTATTTTCTCATAGGTAATACTTGTTAGAAAGATTTGAGATCCTGTGTCTCTAATTCCCCAGATAGTCTTGTCCAGTACCTATAACTTTTCCCCATAGTCCCCAACCCAATTTGTATTCAGAGTTATTAACATACAGAGATTGGATTCCTGAGGGAAAACACTGCCTTCCTCCTTGCTGCTAGGCCTTGTCTCCATAACAACCAGCCAGGCCCAAGAGCTCTCTGGCTAAGAATTCTAAAGGCCCCTCCCTAAACTGCAAACACTAAGATTCCATAGAATCTTCTCAGGCAACCAATCACATGAGGTCTTCTCACCTGACACAGCCAATCTCATGAGGTCTTCTCTGCCAAACACAGACGAAGTTTGACTTTTATATATTAGATTTAGGGTAATCAGCCACCACATTTTGAAGAAGCAGCCACCAAAGGGTCCAAGCAAGGTCCAGTTTCCCTCTGTGGAACTGTATTAACTCATACGAAACACATTTTTTTAAAAAAGAAAGTCTAACAAAAAATATATAGCCAAAGACACAGAAGAAAGGAAGACAGGACCTGAATGGGTGCACTAGTACGAAACCACTGATGCTTTGGAGGAGGAAAGCAAGATGGGATATGTTAAGGGAAAGTTGTTACTTGCAGAGTGTGATCCACTGCACAAGTGTATGAGGAACAGACGTCCTTCTCAAGCACAGCGTCAGAATCTTCTATGATGTAGGTTGGCATGTTAGGTAGTAATACCATGTGAGAGTTACTGCTACCTGGTTCTGAAGATTAAGGAAGGGAAAACAAAAAGACAAAAGAAACAAATCAGAGGATCCCCACTTGCCAAGCTGTACAACCAGAGTGAAGTTTCATCCACCCCATGCCTTCCCCTCTACTGCATCTGAGATGGAATTGTGGCTTCGTCATCTCTGGTGTCACACATTAGAAGGAGAAGTACTTCTGATCATCTATGAGGTTGGACAGAGCAACTTATGAGCACAGATTCACCTTTCTCTGATCAGACAGGTATTTCAGTCCTCCTGCAGCCTGTATTTGTTTACTCACATTGGAATTCAAAGAAACTCCCATATAAGTGAGTAAAAAGGCTCAGTTTTAGTTAACATCAAAGTCTTCAATCCTACACACACTTGCTAGAGAGTAAGCATCATTCAACTCAGTGATGCTGAGACCATGGGGGCAGTTATTTTTAAAATACTTCACTGCTTCATTTAATTCTTTCAAAAGCAGCACTCCAATACATTGGCAAGAGAAAGACAAACAATCTCTCTCCTTCTATGTAACAAATAAAACACAGCATGAAAAAAAAGTTTTGCTGAGAAACTTAGTTTGAATGTTTGAATAATTCTTATCTGCATCATAAGAAAGTTTTTTTTTAATGCTGATTATGCATCCCACCAGATTACACCTTTCACACAGGGTTAACTCAATCAACTGTTCTTTCCTTTCCCTTACAAGATGAACCATCATGTCCACGCTTCATTAGTAATAAAACTTAGAAGCACAAAATAAATCCTTTTCTATATTTCTGCAGTTTGTGCTACTTAACACATGATTCACTCAAGTCACCCAACGCACAAGCAGCAGGAATTTAAGCCACGTAAGATTTACCTGTTCATAGCTGCACACACAAGAAACACAAAGCAATTTGTGACATACCAGCAATTGAAGTCCTCCTCTTTTGTCTTTGCTGTCATTTTGCTACCCGATGTGAGAACATTTTGGTTTTTAAAGCCATTTCCTTACAGTTGACATGAGCACTTTATAATGCTTTTAGCCAATCACTAGTTTCATTTAGGAACATTTTTCAGTCTTAATGTTTTATGAACTTTGTACTGCTGTTTTATGCTTCTTTATGGTTCTTATGGAACACCATCATATGTGCCAATCTGGGAGCCAATGCAATTTATAAATACCTAAAATGAAATAAAGTACAAAGGAAATAAGTCTTCTGGTAGGATATGGCCAAAGACAGTTGTGGGAAGAAATAGAAGAAAAAGGTCATTATAGCCATCACACATTGTTTAAGATGCTTTACCAGATTCAGATGCAATTGCTATGATGCAGAATGCTGTAGAGGTTTCAATAAATGGAATTACCCTTTGTGTATAACGGGGCAGCAGTACTGGCACTCTGTGTTCCAAGAAGGGAGATACCTTAACCCTCAGGTTTGGGATGAGGCACTCTGTTCCCTCTCCAGACCATGGGTTGAGTGATGATCTCATACAGTTTTTATAACACAGTCTCTATGTAAGTGTGAAATTACAGTGCAGAGGCAGAATATCTATCTTTTAAAGCAGAGGGACAGATTTTTCCCCATAAAGGGCCATTGTACCATGGGTAATGGTCAAGGGGGGCAGGGGGCAGAACAAGGTTTGATGAGGTAGGCTGGAAATCCCAAGAGGATGGAGCAAGAGCCCAGCTTGACATGTTTCCCACCCCAGCTTCACACGTAGCTAATAATCTCATACTCAGTTTTTTAAGTAAAAGACAATGGCTCTGATATCAGTGGGACAGTGAACCTGTTCTGGGTTTTAGCCTGAACATTAAATGAGGTATCCAATATGAACCCTATCTCTAAAACTATATTGTGTTTTGGTGAGATTGTGTCTGTTGCATTAAGGCTGATTGTTTGTGTGACCTGAGGCAGACTGTCATGCCCTGCCTTGGAGAGCCTGACAGTGAGGAGGAGGATTCTGAATCTGAGGCAGAAGTTTCCCCAGAGGCAGAAATTTCCCCAGAAGCTTGCTCAAGAGAAGATAACAAACAGCAGGGGCCAGAGCAGGAGGTGTCAAGTTCAGGCAGCAAGCCAGCCCAGGGAAGGGAGAGAGAGAGATAGCAGAGTCCCACCAGGAGGAGTCAAAGCAAGCAATTACTCACAGGCAGTCCATTTACCTAAGCCTGAGTGACAAGCAAAAGCCATAATCAGAGTCCAAAATCCAGGGGTCAGGAACCAAGATATCAATCCAAGGTATGAAGTGCTGGAAGCAAGGAGAGGACTTATAGAAAATTTGCCCCAAGCAAAGGAAAGCTTCCAGGCAGGCAGTTATACAGCTCAGGCACAGGCACTTCTTGAACTTAATCAAGGAAGCCTCCCTTTGCTCAGCTCTCTTGAGTCTCTGCCTTGTTTGTGGACTGATTGACACAGGCTCCAGGACATCCTCAGGATCACAGCTAGATCCCTTTTGCCCTAAAGGACCAGGCAGAGGAACATTGAAGGCTGCTTGGTCCATGGCAGCAGGGGGAACTCTTGAGCTGCAGGAGTCATCTCCAGCCAGAGCCACAGAGACCAACAGCTGCTGCTCGTCATCTCCACCCTGAGCAACAGGGACCAACAGCTGCTGCTTGTCATCAGCAGCTCTGATACGGGCTTCAGTTATCACAGGGGGGAACAATTAGCTAGAGATAAGGCAACACAGACTTTTACCATACAAGGGAGACGATGTCAGAAACAGGGGCTTTGTCGCTCAGCGTGTTTAAGTTACAAACAAGCCCTAATGAGGGAATACCTATGGCAACAGCATTAGTAACATAAAAGACTGTCAGCTGGCCCTTCCCAAGTTGTTGAAGCTCTGTGCTGTGTTCTCTTGCATCTTGAACCTCTGCCTGTTTGATAATGATTTGCATTTGCCCTGTGGATTTGTTTACTCTGGAACCTGGACTTTGTCTGAATAGCCCCTGCTTTTGCCTTGTGAGTAATCCCTGCTCTGCTGCTTTTTGATTAATTGCCTGGTCTGCCTTGGACATGACACAGACTTGCTTGTGTGCTCATATGGGCTCTATTGTTTTTTGTTTTGTTTTTTTGTGTGCATAGGCCAGAAACAGTGAGTCAGAGACCTGGGCCATTTCCGCACTAGACTGTTATAGCACTATTATTCCACTTTCAACATCCTCTCTGCCCTCTCCCTAAACTGCAAACCCCAGGATTCCATAGGATGTTGAGCGTGGAATCATAGTGCTGTAACAGTCTAGTGCAGAAATGGCCTTAGTCTGTTCCACAGCTGAACAGTTCTTCCCACCAGGAAATTATTCCTAATGTTTAGTCAGAATCCCCAATTAAAATGTCATAAATATATTTAAAATAACATTAGCCTCCAAATAACTAAAATTACTTGAAGAAAGGGGTTCCTGTATAAAGTTCTATGTTCCATTTCTGAATTTAAACAAAGTATTGCTTTTTGTCAGTTTGCAAATCTACACCTGTCTAGAAAAAAAAGTTTTTTTTAAAGCTTTTAAAAAGTTTGCCATGATTTGCCTTCTGCTTGCTTGGTGGTAAATGCATTTTAGAGTTCATTTTGGCAGCTTCAGTCAGTTCTGGGTGTTAAGGGCAGCAATTATTTTGCGCAGACAGAGCTGCTTGTATTGAAAAGGATACTTGCATAATTCCTAGCAGTACATTTTGGCAGCCATTGAGAGCTGCTTCATGACTGACTGCTCTCCATAATGATGACCATAACTGGAAGGTTTTGAGATGAAGGTGTTAGTTTGCAGGTTGCTCACCATAGCTGAGTCAGAGCAGCATAGTGAGGGCCATAACAGACAATCTTTTGGATTACTATTTTGGCCACAAATAAAAGACTAAAAAGTACCAGTCCTTTTATAGCGCAGCTATTCTGTCAATGCACTTAGGAATCATTGTGAGGGATACAAGTAAAACTAATAATACTAGGCAATTCTGCAGAATTAAATTTGGTGAGGAAAATAGCATTGGTACAACTATCTGAGAGACAGGTAACTTACATGTTTTCGTCTCTTCTGAATCACTTTGGGAGTACCAGCTCCCTGTTTGTGAAAATGACAAAATGGAAAGGCTGCCTCTATACCAATGAAGAAAATGTCCATTTTGTCAGAGAGGATGAACTCACCCAAGCTCATGGTGAAGAAGGAGAGGAAGCAAACAGAACAGCTTCCATGGGATTTACTGTACATAGCCAGGACCCAGACTGTCACAGCCAGGTTCACATGCAAAATGCCCAGGGTACGTTGATCACCACCTGGGAAGCTGGTTGGAACGTAACCAATGCTATTCAGGTAATTCAGCGCTCAGATTCTTAATCTCTTTATTATTTTCTTAAACATTCTTCATTTCACAGCCTTCTGAATATTTCCAGCTTGTACTCAAAGTATAAAATGGTGACCTAAGATTGGAGAAACATGCAATTCTATTGCTACGATAGTGTTGTGTATTTGTATGTACATGTGTTTGCTGATATCCATTCCTTCTTAATCTTCTTTTTCCCACTCTCACTTCCTTGTCTCCCTTTGTCATTCTTGAAACTGAGATGAATTCCTGTCTCATTTGCTTTTGTTACTCTGTAATTTTCCCCCCATGCATCATGTAAAGTATCATGTGAAGTGATCACTCTGTCTAAATAATGATAATCAGTTGGATACAGATTTAATAATAGAGTAGACTGCAGAATACAATGGTACTTGAGTTAGTCATGATTAGCTGAAGCTCCATTTATTTTACCAGGTCAGCTTTACTGATAATTAAGTTTGGATCCAACCAACTGAATATAGTGACGTCGAAAATCTATACTTTGTAGTAACTATTCTCACTTATTGATAGACTGTGGAGCTATTTGTGCAAAACAGTTGATCTGTGGTAGTTCATTAATGTCACTCCCCTTGATAGAAATGAAAATACTATGGTTTTATTAGTTTTGCTACTGGAGTTAAGAAGAACATCAAAAGCATAAAGGAAATGTGACAATTGACTCTCATGAATTCATATTTCAATTTGGTCAGGAATGGAACATTCTTTGACTTGTATATGTTTGTAATACTGCCATAGGTAGATAGTTGACAAAGGGGAAATAGAAGTGGTCTGGCAACATTTACATTCAGGAGAATATATCACTTGCATCTTTTCAAAAGATTCTAAACATGAAAAGAAAACATAACGATATTTAAGAACTTCCATGCTTCTTTACTTTTAATTTCCATAGTCATTTGAAAGCAAAAAACAGGTCATATTTCTTTTTATATTTTATTGAAGTTGAAAAACCCCCCACAACAATTGTATATTTGGTTTAAAGAATGTCCAATACCATAAAAAGGAAGCTGTTTTTAATGGAACATGTTCTGACAATTTAAAAAACCTGTGGTTGCAATCAAAACGTTTCAATTTACTGCTGCATCTGCTTTATCAGCTTGGCTAAGTATAGAGGAAGTTTTTTAGTGAATTTGAACAGGTTACAAGTAAAAAAGTCATAATGTGTACATACTTCAAAAGCAAACAAAAAGAAAAGAAAAGATCTAGAAATATTGAGCTACTTTGGTTTGGTGTTTACATCTTTGAGAGTTTCATTTGCTAGTATTCCACCAAATTAAAACATAAATATAAGTTTATTCAATGGTCTGAATATTTTGGAGCAAAAATGTCAAGTATTAATTAACAGCATTTACAAGACAACATAGCTAGCCAATTTTGAAAGAACAGTATTGGCATATTCCAATGTATAACTCAGTCTTATGTACACTAGTTTGGAAAAAAAAATTCTCAGAACTGAATAAAACTTGTTTACAAATAATCATAGATGGGACTAAGCAGGCTCCAAGACATGAATGAAATATATGTCAGTCTTTTAAAACTGTTCTGCAGTTTTGGAGAACTGGTAAAATTTCACCACGATCACCTGAACCTAAAATAAGATTAGGAATAGTGGTCAATAAGCTCACTGGCAGAGCTTAAGTCCCTACCAGAATATTTATGATGTTGGCAGGTGAGCAAAAACCGCTCCTTCTTCCCCACAATCCCTCAGGTGTGCAACAATAGCTGGAAGGTCACAAGTGTAGGTGTATTTGTTGTAGACATTTGCGTGTTAGGGAAATAAGAAGCAATTGTTAGAAGGCCACCCTTCTTCCTAGGTTGTGTCGGGGGCAGCTAGAATGATGTTTCCTTCCACAAAAGCTGCAAGAATATACACTGGTTACATCTATGTATATCTTCAAGAGGACCCTTACCATTGCTTGCACAACAGCCAGGCTTATGGCCACTAAACAAATGTGTACAGGTTGTTACTCTGAAACATGGGTGCCAAAGGGCTAACCTGTGATGCCAGTACCTCCTTGCAAAGGTGGGGAATTAATTAGCTCAAAATCAGGAGGCTACCAAGAGGGGGGCAACTTAGTGAGATCTTGCTACCCACAAGAGAGACTCAGCCAACACAGCAGTACAGAGGAATCAAAATTACATTTTATTACAATACATTCACGTACACAAATCACAATCCACACGTATACACATTCGCACAAGAGCTAACCAAAACAAAGGGAGGAAAATGGAAGAGTGACTGCGAAGGGTACGGGTGATATTTACCAGATCAAATGAGAAGCAGACAGCAGGAAGAGGTGACTCAGGTACTAGACCCAAGGGCAGTTCTCAGTTTGGGAATCAGAGAGACAAACTGATGCTCAGGAGGGTGAGAGGCTGCAAGTTGGGAGCCTGAAATCAGGGATATATGTACCCAAAAAATATCCTGTGGTGGGGAAGTTCCTGGGTGAGAAACAAAAGGGGGACCTTTGTCCTAACAATGGTCTATTTGCCTGTTAATGTGCACAGTGTTTGATTGACAAGGCCATGATGATTAATCCAATAATGAGTGAGTGTTGGGGAATGCAAGGATCGGAGTAAGACAAGGATCGGAGTAAATCTGGTGGGTGTCATCAGAGGAAACATCCTGCTTCTGCCTAAATCAATCATCCACACAGCGTTGGCTATTGTGCCCGGCAAGTGACCTAATCTCACCTTGAGGGTCTTGGGTGACTCTCCTCTCTTTCGCACATTTATTGTCAGAACAATCCTTTGCCCAGTTTGACCTTCTGGTCACTTTGCAGGCCTGATTTTGATATTAATGCCAATTAATTCTGTTGCCAATTAAACATAGTGCCAATTGGGTATGGTGCCCATCCAGACCCTACTGGTATTGGGGACCCCCAAAGTATTATGTAACCTGTAGCTCTAAAATGAGAAACATAGTTGCCTAAAATCCAGGAGATTGCACTTGGAGGTATAATGAAGAGGAAAATTCAGAACAAACAGCTTAAGAGTTTTCTCACCATGGTCTTCATAATGAACTGAGCCCAAAGCTTTCATACATTCCAGTCTGGTCCATAATGAGCTATAGGAATGCCAGCTCAGGAGTACCTGAGATTTTAGGTCCAAAACCTAAGATGTAAGGAAGGCCCCTGGTAATGTCACGGGTGTGTGTGTGTTCTAGTGATGTAATTAAGCCTAATAACTTAGGCATCAATCACAGTTGTTCAGAACATGTCATTCAGATAAAGAAATCAAAATTTAACAAGTCAGAAAATATTACTCTGGTTGGAAGCTATGGCTGGAGTTCAGTAAGGGATTTATGTCTTCACAAATAGATGTATGTCCATGGAAAATAGAACTGAACAGTTTTCCAATGTCAATATTCAGCAAGGGACTGCTGTGATATTATCACGTAGACGAGACAGCAAAGTGACTAATGCACAACAGGATATATGGACATTGGGACACCAACTAGAGGGTGCTGATGTGCATTGGGACAGCCTGAAGCACATTCGGACACGATTGATGGTGCCCTGATACACATCTTCACAATTCATTAGGAGGGTTCCTTAGCACTTCTGTTATGTAGCTAAGTATACATAAAGTGATGCAATGTAAACAGTGACATAGAATCTCAGTCTATGATTTTCAGGCTTTGAATCGAAGAGAAAAAAAAAGACAAGCAAAAGAAAAAAAAAACAAGCAAAAATTTCCCAGCTCTGTTTCTAATACCTTTTCAGTATCTGCTTTTAACATCACATGAAAGCTGTAGTCCAAACAGATAAAGTTCTCTGTGCTTTGAACAGAAAAAAAACCCAAAACTTTTTCTGGCTCTGTTTTTAATACTTTTGTAAATACTGATTCTTACCAGAGAGAGTTTTAGTCCAATTTAAAGATCTTTCTGGCAAAAATAAAGTCTTCCAAACTCAGCTTCTCATGTGGCCTTTCAATGGCCACCTTTTCTTTCCTTTTTAAAATTATTTTTAACAGGTTACATACTTGTTCCCTGGCCCTCAAATAATAATCATAACCATAATAATGCTACTAAAAATCAATAAATATATCTGGGAGATATGGAGGAGAGAGAAGGAGAATGGGTCAACAGATAAATAAAGATTAACAGGACAATACTATCTATGCATGTCTATTCAGAAATAAGCATCATTAAGCTTAGTACAATTTTAAAATGGTGAGAACTTAAAATATCCCAGTTACCTTTCAAGGTAATCTTTGTAGGTAGGGAAGAAGAGAAAGTATTATGGAGACACAGAGGAAAGAAAGAAATAAGATGATGGAGTACAGCTAGAGGATGTGGAGGTAACAGAAGATTGGAGATGAAAGAAATAAAGGGAAGGAATGGGAAGAGAAGATGAGAGAAATAAAGGGAAGGGACAGGAAGAGAAGGAGAAAACAGAAGTACCTAGAAGCATTGCGGAGGGGGGAAAACAGAAAGTGGGCAAGAGAATGGAATGAGGACAAGGAAAGGAGGAAGAAAAAATGCAGAACTAACAGTTTTTAGGAGGACAAAGATAGATGTGTGACAAAGAAATAGTGAAAAGAGGAGTGAAGATATTTAGTCAGGAATAGTGGGCAGGAGAAAGAGGATGTGGATGGGGAGACATTTAGCCAGGAGCTGGGGGAAAGGAGAAGAAAGATAAGAAGAGAGAAAGAGAGGGGGACAGAGTCTACAGCAGGTCCCCTGAAGCAGCCTGCAGCAAAAGAAGCCAATAACATACAGTATTTTTCTTTTCTATTCAAAATAGCATTCTCACCCCAGGATCCCTCCTCTCTTCCTGACATTTGAGGAGAAGAGTCAGAGCCTGAGACTCAGGACCAGGAGCTGGGAGCTGGGAATCTTATGTGTTTATAGTGAGGGCTCCCTATTGCTGCCACACTTGTTCCTGTGTGAAAACATTCTGACACTGGAGAAATCATGTGAGTTCTGTTTCTCATAGATGCTTATATTCTGAATACTGCAACATCCTGAATGTACTAGGGGTGACATTGAGAAACTGCCCAGGATATTGTTTAGGAAACAGCAGGGAAGTAGAGTGGTCAGGGGGCCTTCTGGGTCATGATTTTCATTAGAAATTCTGGAGGTCTTCACATTCCATCAGGTGCCCAGTGCCATCATCGGAGGTATAGCAAGACCTCTAACTTTGGATAGAGACTGAGAACAATTTGTGTGACTATTGTTGTTTAATCAAAATGGATTGCCCATTCTAAAGTCAAGCTAGGCAAAGCACAAACTTGTCTGTAAGTCGTGCCCTTAAATGTGAAAATTTGAGACCAGTTTTACACCTGTGGGGCCTATTTGGGCAGGCTGTAACTGAATAAGACTCAGGCCATTTCTGCACCATGGGAGTCCAGCAAGTTCTTCCATTGGAGCCCCGGTAGGATGGGCAGTGTGCCAGGAATGCTCCCTTCTGCACCTTGCCATGTGGAGGGGAGCATGCTGGCCCTGCCTCTTCTCTTCCTCAGAGCAGCCAAGCACTTGCCATTGCTGCGCTGAGGAGGGAGGAGTTGCCAGTGTGCTTCCGCCCTTCTGCATGGCTGGGAAGGATGGCAGCGCCGCACAATGGTAGGTATAAAATGGATTTTTTCCATTTTACAAATACCATGCACGTGCCCCTTGGGGGCAAGATGGAGGCAGGCCAACAATAACCTTGTGCAGAAGCACAACCAGCTGACTGCTGCCATCCTGGCCCCACAGCAGCACAACTCCCTCGTGCAGAAAGGGCCTCAGTGTATCCGTGTCTGAAGACTTTGTTTTCATTGTTACATTGCAAATGATAGGCTGAGTCTTGGTCTATGAGATACAGGTTTGACTCCTGGTGAAGTCTGTCTCGTATTAAACATTGGTAGCAATACTTACAGTATGAAAATATGATTATTTCTTGCTAGCTTTGAGATTATCAGTATTAGGGATAGTGAGGACCAAGTGAGGGGGAATGTCTACGCCACAGCAGGCTGGTCCTCCTCTCTATTCTGAACAGTATCCCTAGGGTCAGAAATCATAGAATCATAGAAATTCAGAGTTGGAAGAGACCACACAGGCCATCCAGTCCAACCACCTGCCATGCAGGAACACCCTCAAATCAATCCCGACAGATGGCCATCAAGCCTCTGCTTAAAAACCTCCAAGGAAGGAGACTCCACTACACTCCGAGGCAACAGATTCCACTGCCGGACAGCCCTGACTGTCAGGAAGTTCTTCCTGAGGTTCAGGTGGAATCTCCTTTCCTGCAGCTTGAATCCATTGCTCCTTGTCCTGGTCTCTGGAGCAGCAGAAAACAAGCCTTCTCCCTCCTCTACGTGGCATCCCTTCAAATATTTAAACATGGCTATCATGTCCCCTCTTAACCTTCTCTTCTGCAGACTAAACATACCCAGCTCTCTAAGTCTATCCTCATAGGGCATGGCTTCCAGGCCTCTCACCATTTTGGTCGCCCTCCTCTGGACTTGCTCCAGCTTGTCAATATCCTTCTTGAATTGGGGTGCCCAGAACTGGACACAGTATTCAAGATGGGGTCTAACCAAAGCAGAGTAGAGTGGTACCAGTACCTCCCTCGATCTAGACACCATACTCCTATTGATGCAGCCGAGAATTGCATTGACTTTCTTGGCTGCCGCATCACACTGCTGACTCATGTTCAGCTTGTGGTCTATGAAGACTCCTAGATCCCTTTCACACGTACTGCTATCCAGCCACGTGTCCCCCATCCTATATTTCTGTATTCCATTATTTCTGCCTAAGTGTAGGACCTTACATTTCTCTCTGTTGAATTTCATTTTGTTCGCCTTGGCCCAGCTCTCCAATCTATCCAGGTCATTTTGAATTTTGATCCTGTCCTCTGACGTATTAGCAACCCCTCCCAATTTGGTGTCATCTGCAAATTTGATGAGCATGCCCTGTATTCCTTCATCCAAGTCATTGATAAAAATATTGAACAGCACTGGGCCTAGGACAGAACCCTGTGGCACCCCGCTAGTCACTTCTCTCCAGGATGAAAAGCAGCCATTCGTGATCACCCTTTGGGTTCGGTCGGTCAACCAATTACAAATCCAACTAACAGTAGCCCTGTCCAGCCCACATTTTACTAGCTTCGTTGCAAGAATGTCATGGGGAACTTTTTCAAAGGCCTTACTGAAATCAAGATATGCTACATCCACAGCATTCCCTTCATCTATCAAGCTAGTAACTCTATCATAAAAAGAGATAAGATTAGTCTGGCATGACTTATTTTTGAGAAGTCCATGTTGACTTCTTGTGATTACCGCATTGCTTTCTAAATGATTAGAAACTGACTGCTTAATGATCTGCTCCAGGATCTTTCCGGGTACTGATGTCAGGCTGACTGGGCGATAATTATTTGGGTCCTCTTTTTTTCCCTTCTTGAAGATGGGGATAACATTTGCTCTCTTCCAATCTGCTGGAACTTCTCCTGTCCTCCAAGATTTCTCAAAAATTATAGCAAGCGGTTCCGAAATGACCTCTGCCAGCTCTTTTAATATCCTAGGATGCAATTCATCTGGCCCTGGAGACTTCAATTCATCCAATGTGGCCAGGTATTCCTGTACCACCTCTCTACTTATTATGTGCCTCATTTCCTCTGCTTCCTCCCCTGCTCCCCAACCGCCAGGTTGAGTGCTTGTATCCTTCTGGGAAAATACGGAGGCAAAGAAGGTGTTAAGTAGCTCTGCCTTTTCTCTCCCCCTGTGAGTAATTCGCCATCTTCTCTGCGCAGCGACCCTACTGTCTCCTTCTTTTTCCTTTTGCTGCGGACATATTAAAAAAAAACCTTTTTATTGTTTTTAATGTCTCTGGCCAGCCTAAGTTCGTTCTGTGCTTTAGCCTTTCTGACTTCCTCCCTACATCTCCTGGCTACTTGCTTAAATTCTTCTTTGGTGGTTTCCCCCTTCTTCCATTTCCTATACATGTTTCTCTTAACTCTTAGCTCAGCTGAGAGTTCTTTAGTCAACCATTCTGGTTTCTTCAGATGCCTTCCATTTTTCCTCCTTATTGGCACTGTTTTAGACTGTGCCTTCAGTATCTCCTTTTTAAGGAACTCCCATGCCTCCTGAACTCCTTCCCCTTTAACTATTCCTGACCACGGAATTCCAGCCAGCAGCTCCCTAAGTTTACAGAAGTCCGCTTTTTTAAAATCTAAGATGAGTGTCTGGCTACCCTTATCTTCTCCTTCCCACTGAATGCTAAATTCCGACAGGGCATGGTCACTCCCCCCTAAAGATCCAACCACTTCTACCTCATTCACAAGGTCATCCCTGTTGGTCAAGACCAGATCTAGAATATTTGATCCCCTTGTGGCCTCTTCCACCTTCTGGACCATGAAGTTGTCTGCAAGACAAGCAAGAAACTTGCTGGACCTTGCTGTCTTGGCAGAGTTTGACTGCCAGCATATATCCGGGTAATTGAAATCTCCTATTATTACTGTATCCCTCCTCTTTGAATGTGCAGTCATTTGGTTGAGGAAGGCGTCATCCAAGTCCTCAGCCTGGGTTGGAGGTCTGTAGTAAACCCCCACCAGAATATCCCTATTGTTTCTCGCTGCCTTAATTCTTACCCAAATGCTCTCTACCTGGCTTTCTGGGTTTAAGTCCTGGATCTCTTCACAGGTGAAAACATCCTTGACATACAAGGCTACTCCTCCTCCTTTCTTGTTTGGTCTATTTTTACAAAATAGGCTATACCCCTCTATTCCTATATTCCAATCATGAGACTCATCCCACCAGGTCTCAGTGATGCCTATCAAATCGTATTTATTTTCTTGTACTAGGAGTACAAGCTCATCCTGCTTGTTTCCCATACTCCTTGCATTAGTGTAGAGACACTTAAGTCCCTGGGCCCTTCCTGCAAGTCCTGTACTATTGATTCTACTCCTCCCGCCATTGGCCGCTTGTACTACTTGTCCAGTATCATTTGGGCCTTTTCCCCCTGTGTTCTCTGAGTCCTTGCCCTGAATAATATTGTCTCCCTCCCCAGTGGAACTTAGTTTAAAGACCTCTTAATCTTCCTTGCAAGACTGTTTGCAAAAACATTCCTGCCAAGTTTTGTGAGGTGCAGCCCATCCCTCGCCAGAAGCCCATGTTCATGGAAATTCAGGCCATGTTCCAAAAACCCAAACCGTTGTTGGCGGCACCATGTGCGGAGCCAGTTGTTGACCTCTACTATTGCCCTTTCCCTACGTGCGCCATATCCTTGAACAGGGAGGAGAGACGAAATGACCACCTGCACACCGAGGTCCTTAAGCTTCGTCCCCATACACTCGTAGTCCTTTGCAATGTGGTAAAAGCTGCTCCTCGCAGTGTCATTGGTTCCGACATGAACCAAAATGAGGGGCTTATAGTCAGTGGGTTTGACTAGCCTGGTTAGCCTCTCCGTTATGTGGTTGATCCTGGCCCCAGGAAGACAACAGACCTCTCGATTGATCTTGTCCATTTTGCAGATTGCTGTTTCAGTTCCTCTTAGCAAAGAGTCCCCAACAACCAGAACTCGCCTCTTCTGAGGCTTCCCCTGGGCTCCTCGATAAGCGTGTTTTACTAGCACTGCCTGAGCATTCTGTTGAGGCTGGGAGCATTGATCTAGTTCCTGTTGCCGATGTTGGATTCTTTCTTGTTGACATTCTGTTCCCTCTGCGTAGTGCTCCTCATTGTCTATAAGTCCAAGTACATCAAAGCGATTGTGTAGGTTAAGAGTCTCTGTTACCTTTTTGGTCCTTTTACTCCTCCGTGTGACATTTGCCCAAGCCTCCGTTTCCTGGCGCAGTGTACTGGCTTCCTGATCTGGCAGCTCCTCCATGTCTTTGGATTTCCGGTAGGTCTTCTCTTCCCTATCCAAAAACTCCTCCCCTTCCCTGATAAGGTGGAGATCAGAAACTCGTGCCTCCAGCTGGCGAACCTTCTCCTCCAAGAAGGTGACCAGCTTGCACTTGGTGCAGGTGTATCCGAGAACCTCTTGTGGCAAGAAAAGGAACATGCCACAAGTGTTACAGGTGACTACAGCAGCTCCCTCTCCTTCCATCCTTGAAACTACAGGGAGTAGTACAGGAGAAGCTCGAGAAAGTAAAGGGCGCGCGCCGTTGGTAGCTCCTAGTAAAGCTCCTCCCTGCTAGCTGCCTCCTCCCCCTTGTTAGTCAGACCGTGTGATCAGGCAGAGCCCACGGCCAGGACAATAGCCAGCAAACAATAGCAAGCAAATAACAGCAAAAACAAGCAAGGCCCCACAAGCACAGCAAAAACAAGCAAGGCCCCACAAGCACAGCAAAAAGAAACAAGGCCCCACAAGTACAGCAAAAACAAGCAAGGCCCCACAAGCACAGCAAAAACAAGCAAGGCCCCACAAGCACAGCAAAAACAAGCACAGCAAAAACAAGCCTGTAAAACACACCTGGTCTAGGATGTCTTCACAGGCCCAGCTCTCCTCTGCTCTTTCCTCTGGGAAATGACAGGGAATAAATTAAAAGCTGAGGCCTTTTCTCCTTGCCCCTGTTGGCTCCATGTCAGTTCCAATGTTTATGTCTGTTCTGTCAAGCAATAAGAAGTGAGGATGACAATATACTGTCATGGAATGAAACTATAGGTCATCAGCGCCCTTCTCCATTCTGCCATGGAAGATGGTGTGCACTTTGGTAAGCCTAGCCAAGAGCTGCTTCCCTATCTTCCCTTTCCCTCTGAACACAGGAATGTGATAAACACACTCATTTTTTAAACATATGATTCTATTCAGCACGATAGATTTTCACTATCAAAAGCACACCAATACCACTGCCACCACTATCTCCAAAATTCAATCCAATTTTTGTGACAAAGGGAGGATAGTAAAGCTGTTGTACACTATAATCTATGTGTGTACACAGACCCACAAAAGTCTATATGCCTATTAGGCTACTATCTCTCTTTCTGTTAGGTTACTATTTCCCTTTCTATTAGGTTGCAATCTTGTCAACTTTACATTTTATAGTCTTTTTCCACAGGACAGAAATCGTTTTCCCCTAGGACTTCATTTATGGAATCCTGTTTTTCTTTTGAAAGCAGTGACAAATATGGGGTGATGATAGAAAAGCCTCTATGAAATAATAATGAATTGGAACTTGAGCAGGGAGTCTTTGCAGACCTCAGAAGAATGATTAAAGCAATCAGACTCCTCTTTACTGGTGGAAACTGAGTGTTACAAATGAGAATGACACAGTTGTTTTGCCCTACCCGGAGGAAAGGGCAACAATGTTTTGCATGGCAATTAGAGGTAGCAGTTTTGAGTTACATTTCAAATTGTCCAAAAAAAAGCTGCTATAAAACATCAAATTGGAAAAGTTTTATAATCGGGATTGTTTGGGAAGTAAAAGTGAGAAAGGCTGTATCACTCTTGGGTCCATATGGAATAAAAATGCATTCCAATTATATTCAATGCTGAGTACAAATATTTTCAGTAAATGCTTTTCCCCCTCAACTGATTTGGATGTAAAGTTGATATCAGCATAGTTTATCACATTTTCTTTCCTGGCATTTACATATACAGGTGGGGGTGGGGGTAGAATTACAAAGGTGGAAGTGGAAAGTAGTACACTAGAGGACTTTTTATGACTCACCTCCATCTGTGGTCCAAAGTACTGAAATTGTCTTCCATTGGTATGGAAGATCACAGCAACTGAATGTGTTAACTGGTAAAGCAGAGGAGAAAATCATGCAGTGTATAGCAGGTCCTTTTGATTTCCAGCTATTCCCAAAAGTCCCCAGAAATTCCCCCAGCCAAAAATATGCACCAAAAAATGTTTAAAACACATTTATTTAAACACATTTCCTGTTTAGGAGGCATGGCAAAACAGCACTCTGCATGCAAAGGAAAAGCCGGTTGAAAATTATCCCCAAAGCAGCCAGGCAACATCACTTCCACTTCCCCCAAATGGGAGCAACAATAGGACTCACCAGCCTTCTGGAGCTCCACAGAAGCCCAAAAAACTGTGTAGCAGCTCTTTGGGCTCTTACATATGCCTATCACTGATGTAAAGAGTAACAAATTATTTTTTAAAAGACATTGTCTCTTTGATTTCTGGGCAGAAGTATTTTCTCTTTCTCTTGCCTTCCCTTGCATTCTCTGACACCAGCAATGCTGTAAACATAGTTCCTGAGAACATTTGAGAAGGGATCTGGGGATTTAACAGGGAGAGGAGATTGCCTTATTCACTCACTTTCTGTCAATGTCCTTGGAAGCTTGTGGAAAGACTCAACTTTGGGCATAGAATCCCCAGAAAAGCCCAGCAAAAAGTGAGCCAGCTGGAATTCACAAGTCAGAGTGGAACTATACTTTGTGTGAGCAAGGGGGCGGTGGGGGGGGGAGAAAGGAATAAGATGGAGAAAAACACGGCCACCCATGTGGACATGAATTAAGAGAGAGTGGGCATTTACTGCTGTGTTAAACATAGTCATACTTGTTTGCTGCTATCCCAAACCTCCTTTCCATCCATTTTACCAACCTAATGGACTGTAAAGTGGTGGCAAGTGCAATAGAGGCTCTACTGGTTTTGACTTTTTAAGATTTGTGGCTACAAAGCTCAGCACGTAACATGGATGTAAGAATCCAGCCTCAGATTCCTCCCTCCTCTCTAGTTTAAGCTGTGCTCGCATTAGTAATACTAAAACAGTATCCTGTGACAGCATTGCCATGCTATAAGTGCTATGCTTCAGGAAGCAGGGAGGTACATTTTTAATCCCTTTATATAACCCCCTCCAGATTTTTTTTAAAGGTTATGCACCCAGATTTTTCTCCTTCTGTTCCACAGGAACTACAAAGCTTTCAAGACAGACCTCAAACATCTCACATAGTGGTTCATGTAGCTATCTTTTATGTAGTTATTCTTAGCAACAGTAGCTAAGTCACTGCAGTACATAATGGTATGGCACCAAAATATTTCTGGCTTTTGATATTTCTTATAACATTGAAGGTTCCTTATGTTCATTGAAAAGACAGAGCATTTTAAAAATGCTTTTTAAATTGCAGTGTGCAGACAATATTTATTTTGAATTATAATCATTTATATTTTATTTTTATTATATGAAAACTTTTATTTTTAATAGCATCTCCATATCTTTAACAGGCTTTAGATTGGGTTAATATTTTTCAGAGGCCAAAAGGCCATACTGAAGGTTTTCTAGGCTTCTTCAGAGCTCCAAAAAGCTCCAAGAGTCCACTATGGCCACCTTCAGGGGTAACTAGACATTAGGTTATGACATCCCCAGACACTTGGATGGGCATTTTGAACCATTTTGCCAATCTTCATGTTTTTTTTCCCTTCCACTAGCTGAAAAAAATGCAAGAGTGCTAGGGGGTTTTTTTTGGACAGGGGTAGAAGCAAATGACAGTTTGATTTGTTCAATATATAACAGTCAACTGTGGTTTCTTTCTACTTCAAAAATGAGAGTCAGAATCGGAGTGCATGATTTGGGAATGGGGCTGGAAACACGAAAGTGGCTCACACAGTGCTAAAGAGTAGCTATCATTTGAGTTGGACTGAAGCAAAGAGGAGCAGCAACGTTCACAAGTTCTTGTTTTTTGCCCACAGAAGAATACTCATCAGTCGGTCTTGTTGGCCCAATGAAAAGTGGCTATTCTAGGGACACAGTCTCACTTTGCACACTCACACTCACACTCACACCCCCCACAACACTTCAAATTCCAGTAAGCTATATCTGGAGCAATGATTGGACTGTGACTCTGGTGACCAAAGTTTGAATCACTGCTCAGCCATGGAAACACACCTGGGCAAGTCACATTCTCTCCATGTAAGATGAAGGCAAAGGCAAGCCCCCTTTGAACAAACCTTGCCAAGAAAATCCTGTGTATGTTTTCCCTGGAGAAGAGAAGGCTACAAGGTGACATGATAGCCATGTTTAAATATTTGAAGGGATGTAATATGGAGGATAGAGCAAGCTTGTTTTCTATTGCTTCAGACACTAGAACACACAGCAATGGCTTCAAACTACAGGAAAAGAGACTTCATCTAAATATTAGGAAGAACTTCCCTTTGGCAGTGGAATACACTACCTCATAGTGTGATAGAGTCTCTTTCTATGGAGTTTTTAAAAATCTGTTGGGAGTGTTTTGATTGTGTATTCCTGCATGGCAGGATGGGAATGGACTGGATGGCCTTTGGGGTCTCTTCCAACTTTATGATTCTGTGATTATAAGATCCTTGTTCTTCACATGAAGACTGCAAGTGGTGCTGTTAAGGGAAGAAGGAGTAACCTCACTTAGGCCATACAAGCACACACATCTGAAATATATATGGTATTCAGTTGTCTCAGATTGATGCTTTTTTTCTTGTACTCTTCTCTTTTGTACAAATTGTTTCTTTTAACAAACAGCCTTTAAGACATTGCAAACAGTGCAAAAAGAAAGTAGGTGCTGCTATACTATTATTGTCAGCCAAAGGCCAAAATTTGTTCAGCCAACAATCTCTTTTTCCTTACACAGAAAACTTTTTCCCTAAGATGTCAGTGGGTGCCGGGCAGTGACCAAAACATTAAGCCAAAGAAGAGTGACCCCTAGTGTTTACAAATATAGTTTAGGGAATCCAGTCCTACTTTTTTTTAGCATATTCTAATGTTTTTAGTACTAAAAGCGATGTACTTTAGCTATCACATTGTGCATGATTGGTCTTTACAGCACATGGGTATTCAAAAGGTTGTGCTCTTGCTTGCCATACATCCATGGTTAATCTATCATGCGCCACTAGGTGCATAAATCCAATGCTGCCACAGATTCTCTCTTGGAAAAAATTACAGTGCTTTGCTTGAATGGGCAAATAGACCTATTCCAGAAACTCAAATGCCCTAAACACTGATTACACAGAGTATTGAGGAAGATGACAAATCACACCCTAAGCCTCAGAGGTAGTGAGCTGGATGGAATGCTTCCCCCTGGAGCTAAATGGAGAAAATAAACTTCTTTTTCTGCCACATTTTCTCGCTATGAGAACAAATGAAGAACCCTACTGTCCTAAATGACATCATTTTTATTCAGAGGCATGTGAAAAATATTTTGTTTAAGTTTCGTTAGTTTCAGCACATGAAAATTAAGCAGACATTGTCCTTGCTTAACTCATTTAAATCAATGGAGGTTCAAAATATGTTTTGCACACCCCATCTCAGTTATAACCATTCTCATAAACGTTAAACTATAGTTGTCAGCAGAGTTGCATGGCAGAAATCTGAACTTGCTTTTCCTCTTCAAAAGAGAATATTCATATTTTGAATATGAATGTCATAAGTAATCCAAAAGTGACACTGGGTCAGAGGGTATGATTTCACACATAATTGTCCCTCCCCTGGCTGCTGAAAAGTAATTTTCTTTAGCAACTTTTTGTGCCTTTAAAGAACAGACGAACGGGTTTGTACACATTATAATAAATACATATGGAGAATGAAATGGGATCATGGCCAATTTCTTCACTGAGAGGGCTCCTATGCATTTTCATTGACCCTCCTTTTGCTAGGGTTCCAGCCCACATAGGCCACTTTCACACTATGCAATTCCATTTTACTCCACTTCATTCCACTTTAATTGCCAAGGCAACATTCTGCAGAATACAGGGATTTGTAGTTTGGGGGCAACTAGACCTCTCTGGAGGGCCTAAATATCCTATAGCACAGGATTCTTTCTGATCTTGGAAGCCAAGTAGGATTAGCACAGATTAGTAACTAGATGAGAGACTGCCAACGAATAGCAGGGGCTGTAGGCTGTTATTTCAGAGGAAGGAACTAGCAAAACCACCTCTGAATATTCCTTGCCTAAGAAAACCCTATGAAATTAATGGGCTTGCCGTAAGTCAACAGGCGCCATGAAGGCACATGCACACACCTTTCTGGCAGAAAATCTTAAGTACCACTTAAACTGTAAATCCCAGAATTTTATAGGCTTTTGCCATGGCAATTAAATTGGAATCCTATTACTATAGGTGAGCAGTGTGATAGGGGCTGTAGGCAGAACCTGTGCATGCAGAGTTGCATAGCTGCCTATATGTGTAGGCCTTTCAGGAATTATGTGGAATGTGCATAATTTGGATTGCAATGAGGACAACAGACATGATATCGCTCCCTCCTCTACGTTTGATTAGTGCAATGTCTAAATTGTCCTTAAATCCTGCTGTAAATATTAGTGACAAACCCAAACATTCATCTGCCACCACTGCCTAAGTATGGTATTTTGTCAACCTGCCCTGCATGATTGCTGGCACTCAATACCAGATTACTGGCACTAAATGTATATTCGGCTTTCTGTTTTAGAAAGCTCTTAGGAACTTAACTGTCATATGCCAGTGCTACAATTATCATATGCATGAGTTATGTGAAGAGATAATGATCTAGCATCTTGGCAGGAATTTTAGAGGACCATTTAGCACAACTTCTTTTTGAGTAAGTACAGACAAGCATAACTTGTGGTATCTGAAAGACTAATATCTACTATTTATTTTATTTTATTTTATTTTTATTTATATAAGCACCTATATCTCATAAATTTAAGCACCACTCAGAGCTGTTAACAGAAATTAAAAGCAATAATACTTAATCATTATGAAAGGTGTTAAAATATAAACATATACTAGATAAATACATAAAATATAGAAATAACTTCTTGATAAAGAGTTCAGCAATGGAACCAATTGCCTACAGAGGTCTCCTTCTCTGGACTTCTTCAAAAAGAGTGTGGAGAGCTACCTGCTGGGTGTGCTTTAGCTGGAGATCCCATAGTGAGCAGGGGATTGGAATCAATGGCCCATGGAGCCTCTTCCCACTCTATGATTCTATGATTCAAGAGGCAAATTCCTGCCTAAACAGGAAGCACATGGCATTTTACTGATTGACTGATTGCAATTATGTCCTCCTAAACCCGGTCCAAGGTGGCTTACAATATTCTAAAAAGATGCAGCTAAAACAACCGTGTAATTAAAGAAGATGCCCCCCTAGCCTATTAAGACAAGAAATTCCAAAGTTTTGGAATTATAGCACAAATTTTTTTATTAAGTCCACTTTATCAGATGCTTGAAATGGGTTGTAATAAATATATATGAATAAACCAGGGGAGAGGGAGAATATGCCACCAGTGGAGCTGAAAGTTCATAGTTGTCACAATAAATATTAAATGTTAGGGTGTTCTGAAGTTTCTCTCTGGAAGGAGTTGAATGGACTTCCCCTGTTTCTCCTTGGATGAGAAAGATGACTTCCTAAAGGTACTTACAAGTAGACTGTTCCAATTACTCCTTCCCCTGTCTCATTTCATTCAGCATCAGTTATGGTTCATTCATGGAAACCAGTGTGGTACAGTGGTTTGAGCACTGGCCTACTATTCTGGAGATCAGGGTTCAAACCCCCACTCAGTGCTGGAAACCCACTGGGTGACTTCAGGCAAGTCACATTCTTTCAGCCTCAGAGGAAGGCAAACACAAATCCACTCTGAAGAAATCTTGCCAAGGAGACCCTGTAATAGTTTGCCTTAGAGTCACCATAAGTCAGAAATTACTTGAAGGGACACAACAATAAGTGGGACATTCAGCTTGAAGGGCCAAAAGGCAGCACTAGTGAAGGAGGAGAGTGTAGGAAAACAGCGAGCCTCAGTCAGTGATCCTTTTGACCAAGATGAACCACATGGTTGATGGTATAATGTGGTAACAACCTAGCGAAATGTCCCCTCTACCTTCCATCCAATTTTTCTGGTGTTCTGTCACTCTCCTGATTTTACTTGCTATTCTGCTCTCCTTCCTTCATCTACCCTCTTGTATTCACGATCACTACTTAATCATGATTGTGGCACTATTACTATGATCATTCCTCCCCAGCCTATTTTACGGGGCACCAGCTGAATAAGAAGAGGGAGATCCATTCTCACAGCAATTGCAGTATGGATGAACAATGTTTCCATCAGATTTTTTTTGGAGGGGAGAGGGCCTTGGGCCAGAAGATATTTCTTAAATATACTTAACTAAGGGCTTTTCTGCACTACATAACTCTTGCACTATGATTCCACTTTTAACTGCAATGGTTCTGTTCTATGGACTCATGGGCTTTGCAGTTTAGGGAGGGATATTTAGAATTCTCAGCCAGAAAGTTCCAGTACCTCCAAAGACTACAAACCCCAGGATTCCATAGGAGGCAGCCAGGGTAGTAAAAGTGGAATCATAGTGCAATAGTTATATAGTGTGGAAAGGCCCTAAGTAGCTGATACAGGATTCTGGCCACAGGCCTTGGATTTGAAGCAAGGATTTTACAGTTGTTCCCTAGGACCAAGCTCTTAAGCAGCGAAAATAACATTGAGTAAAGATATTTTATTTGGTGGCAAAACAAGACCCAAAACTATACAATTAAGTGCAGAAAAGGAAACACATGTAGAATTACCATAATACTAAATTTCTCTTCAAAGCCAGCATTTCAAGATCCATGATTATCAAACAGTTTTCTCCTTATTAAAAATAAACAAAGGAACAGGGTCATTAATTTCCAGTAGCACTCTGTTTAAAAAAAGTGAGAAAGAGGAGTTTGGAGTGTTGAATTTTTTTTTATTTCAACAATATTTTGTAATAGCTAGTATGCTAAAATTGGATACAAGATGACTGTAGAATTTGGAGGCCTAAAAAACTGATTCATATTTGACATAGAAGAAAAAAAATGATGCTTAAAGTATTTCAAATTAATTTCAGGCTTATGTGTTCCTGCAAGCACCGAGAGAGTATATTTTTTACAAATGCATGACAATAATGTGCATGATGGGAGACATGTGATCAGTGTAATGTTTTGTGATGGCGTATTTCCTTGCATTGTGTGACCTTCTACAGAGGCTTCTGGGAATGTTTATTCTTTTTTTCTTGTCATCTCACGCTAGTCCACAGAGGTGCTCAGACTTGTAGCTGCTGTGACACATTTAGGTTTACCAAAATGCATTGCCTCAATGTAACGGCTGCAGAAAGCTGGGGAGGTTAATGGAGCTAACCTTGCATCATTGTGTTTGGTAAATACGTTGTTTTTAACTCACTGAATTTTTGTTCCCATTAGTTGCATTGTGCACTCTGTCTTTTATTTCACTGTTCTATTGAGGCTGTAAACTAGCAGGTGTGGAACCATTCTTCCAGTCTAGAAACAAAGGCTCACTTGGACTGGCATGGGGATATTTGATCTGACCATGATGAAGCATGCCTTCCTTACACTCTGTTTGGATTATTATAATATGTTCTAAGTGGGGCTGTTTTAGAAAATTGCTCAGACACTTGAGTTGGTCCAAAGAGTTGCAGCCTAAATGTTGATCAAGGTTGGTCACAGTGAGTACAAAAGTCCAATTTTACAACAGTTCCACTGGCTGTTGTTGAGCACAGTTCAAAGTGCTGGTGATGGCCCTATATGGTTCAGATGGTTGGGAGTATCTGTAGGACTCTATTCTCCCATTTGAGCCTGTGCTTTGAGATCTTTGTGGGTTGTTCTTAGTCTCACCACCTTCATGGGCCATCTAGTGGAAAGGACCTTCTAGGTGGTTGCTCTCAGGCTCTGGTGATCCTTCACAGGAAGAGGACTTTTAATAATGTGCTGTAGTATTTCTATGCTAGAGTTGGCAGATGGAAAACTAGAGAAGGCTGCTTTATCAGTAATGATTATATAGAAGAAGAAATTTCAGCAGATGTTGCTTGTCATGCTGAAATTCCCTCTTCTATACAACTGTTAAAGGTACAGGAACCTCTCCAATTTTCAATCTGTCAATACTAATCATGTGGATTTTTCATAGATATGTTTTAAATGGTTTTTCATTCTACAGATAGTTTATCTATTGACAATAAACTGGTATGTTTCTCTCTACTGGTATATGTATTTTCACTTGTATCTAATTTAATTTCTGTAAGCTTTTTTGACTCCCAGTTCTGGGGATTTTCAGAAGGATAGGAGACTTGCACTCCATGTCAACACAAGACAGTAGCACATGCTTACACTGGCAAAGAAAAAAGGAGCAGAAAAAAGCAATGAAGGACTTTAAAGAAGTGAGCAGAACATTCTTTCTCTTCCCTGTATCTCTTGCATAGAATATTTGTCTCACTTGTAGGAGTGCAAGCCACCATTTTGATAACTCAATCATCAATGCAATGGACCATTATTTTAGAATGCTTGTAATCCAGACCATAGTAAATTGTGACAGGTCAATTCTCTTCCTTCACTCACATGCCTTATTTGCTGTTTGCTTCTAGCAAAATGTCGGTGGATATCATGCATGGGGAGGCAGAATGCAAACATTGCCCAGGGGGAACTCTGCTCTGTGTCCTACAGCTTTACATAGCCATATAGCAATACATACAATAATAAAGGCATCTTCCAGTCCCACCTGAGAATCCTCTGGAAATTCCAAAGGATGGTTCCAGAGAATGATTTTGTAATTTTGTCTATGAAAACATCACTTGGTGCTTCTTTGATGCCCCTGTTCTCTACCAGCCGCTAAGTGGCTGTGTCAGGCTGAGGAATATACAGGCAACAGATGAGTATCAAGAAGGTTGGGGTAGTTGGGCAGGAGAGATGGTGTGAATTTCTCCCTCTGCAATGAATGACAACAAAAATAATGCTAGTGTTAAACTGATCTGTATCACTAACAGAATTACAGCCATCCTGAAATGAAGTGTGGTGAGAAAGAGTGAATTAAGAGTGTTCAAATGAAAGCAAACTATTTGGCTCTTGATGAACTCTGGAATTTTTTGGGAGGGGAGGAATCAAATATGAGTGTAAAATTTGGTACTCCTATACAATGGAAAAAAGATGCATGAGAAGATCAGTTTTCTATAATGCCACGATTTTAAGATCTTAGCCAGATCATCAAAACAAAGACAACTGAGACAACAGAGAGGATTATACCTCTATATCTGAAATGGGATCAAATTATGTCTTATTGCTAATTCAAATGACACTTTTGCCAGTCTGATTCTATTCACACCTTTTATTTTATTTTTTATTTTTCTAATTTCTTTTCTTTTATACAAGAGCAGCAGAGGAGGAACCATCAGAGCACCAGCTTGGAGGCCCCTTGTGTTCTATCTCTTGCCTGAAATGCATGAATATATCAGAGTTTGGAAGCGTTGGTGTTAATGCATTAATGTTGCATCATTAAGGTTTTTAAGCGGAATCATTCATTTATCACTTTGTTGAAACAGAACTCTTACCTTCTTCATTGTGTATTATGCTGGGCCAGGGCTTAACAGAGTGGTACTCACAACAACATCTGAACTTGTTCCTCACCTGACTTAACTTGTCCTTATAACCAAATACGAAGTACAAATAACAATTAGAATGCGGTTATCCTGGGTATGTGTGGAGGGAAGGGGCACAAATCATTGTGTGGATTTGCGGCCACCTTCTCAGCCTCCATCATTTAATTGTGGACCCAGACAAGACAAGCTGGACCTGCATAACCTATAGTTCATGAATATTTAAGAAGCGCATAGCAGGCCACTTTAACAATGAAATCATGGACAAATTCTTCTACTAATAATATTGTATTCACAATCCAAAATACATATAGTAAGGACTGGAACTGAATAACTGATTGCACTGAATAACTGATATAACTGATTGCACTGAATAACTGATTGCACTGAATAACTGAAAATCGAGACAGGAAAACTAAAAGGTTCTGGAGCCATACTACTGAAGTTATAAACAAATAAAAACAAAAGATCCCTTAATTTATCAGTTACACTTTTGCCCATATTATTCCATATCTCCTCTGCTTCATAACCACCCAAAGGATACCTCCAAAGTGATGACCTTTCCGTTACCCAGCACAGCTTTCCAATCTTCTTCCAACAACTTAGCTAACCTTTCCACTCTCACCACTATTCATACTAGATGGCCTTCTCACAGGGCCAGTATCTTAATAGATTCCTGTGTCTCCATACCTCCATTGAGAGCCATACACCTACTCAGTCGGGGGCTAATTCGGCTCCAAGAGGCATGCCTTTCATGTGCACATAATTGTCCGATTTGTCTTGACCTGTTTTAGGAAAAGGTCAGGCAGAGCACAGTCTGTGTGGCTCAAGCATGGGGTATGTAATCATCCACTATATAAAAGTCAATGTTTGTCTGTGAGTTTGTCTATTTGTCTGCATCAGGCAGGCAAAGACCTCATACGATTGGCTGCGTGAGGTGAGAAGATCTCATATGATTGGTTGGCTGTGAAGATTCTATGGAATCCTGGGGTTGGCAGTTCAAGGAGGAGCCTTTAGAATTCTCAGCCAAAGAGCTCTTGGGTCTCAGGGTGGTTGCTATGGATGCCAGAGAACTTTTGGGAGGCATATGTGAAAAAAATTAAAGTGACATGCACAACATAGTTACAAGGTCTTCTCGCCTCACACAGAAGTAGATTGTATAGGTTCCGTATGTGAGGAATCTTAAAGTTGAAATTCAAAACAAAAAATGCTTCCAAAAAAACATAAAGCCATTGCACAAATTCAACATAAAGCAAAGCAAAGCAATATATATATATATATATATATATATATATTAAAAAATCAAATGCCAGTACATCAACGTTGACAGACAAAACAGATTGGATTGGGGACTATGGGGAAAAGTTACAGGTACTGGAATAGGCCAGTTGCTATGGAGACAATGCCTAGCAGCAAGAAGGAAGACAGTGCATTCCTGCAGGAACCCAACCTCTGTATGTTAATAACTCTAAATACAGATTGGATTGGGGACTATGGGGAAAAGTTACAGGTACTGGAATAGGCCAGTTGCTATGGAGACAATGCCTAGCAGCAAGAAGGAAGACAGTGCATTCCTGCAGGAACCCAACCTCTGTATGTTAATAACTCTAAATACAGATTGGATTGGGGAATATGGGGAAAAGTTTCAGGTACTGGAAAAGGCTGGTACGCATGGTGATGAGGCCTAGCAACAAGGAAGATGAGAGTGTATTTCCTCCGAAACCCAAACTGTGTATACAAATAACTCTGACTACAGATTGCACCAGAAAATATGGGGGAAAGTTACAGGTACTGGAGAAGACAGTTTGGTGAGTTCTTAAGAGGAAAATAAAATCCTGTGCAATGCCGGGTAAATATGCTACAATAATAATATAATATTAAAGGCATAATATATATGGCCACAGTGTATAATGATTGGGCGCAGGGTAAAGATGGAACAGGGTAGAGAAAATGGGAATTACAATGATTAACACCAGCCATAATACTATTATATGGGATGTCTTGATGTTTATGGCTGTGGGTCAAAGAAGTGGTGATGCCTATGAATACCTCTTTCATAGCCAGATCACTCCCTACCCCAGTAGGAAACAACAGTAAAGCAGCTGCCCTTCTCAGGTCCTGAAAGTCTAGCTACCTCTAGCAGTGGGAACAGCAGCTGCAGCCTTCTTTTTCCCTTCAGATCATGGGAATAGGCCTCTTGGAAAAGAGAAAAGGATGGGGACATATACTTCTGTTTCAAGAGCTCCATAACTACTGTGTTATGGGGCTCTGGAAACAGCATCCCCATACAAGAAAGGAGTCTGACGTAGGTAGCCAGCTGCCTCTTCTGTCTCTTTTTCCTTCATGCTGAGCTCAGATACCCTGTCAGCAGCTGGAAGGGAGGGAGGGGTGGACCAAATGAGAAGGAAGAAGAGCGGCAGCTGTGCCAGTGCTGGGTTCAGCAGTGGAGAAAACAGCATTCTGGCAATGAAAAAAAAGGCATAAACACAAGAGTGCATCGCACCTGGCGGAACAGTTATGTCAGGTGATCAAACCCAGGCTGCTGGACCTCTTTCAATCCACAGGCAGCAGTATGGGGTGGGCTAGGATCTAGAGAATAACAGCTCTCTCCTTTGTATTTATTCTATTGCTACAAGAACACTGTCTAACAAGAACAACTTAGTTACATTAATTATTTCATCCTCTTTTTCTTTCTTACAGTTATCTTTCACGAAATTAGAAGAGTATGTCTGATGCTGGTGGCATATTTTCACACTTGGTTTGTTATATATGTATGGGAAATAAAACTTTATCTAAAAGTGAATATTCTTTAAATGCATGGCTATTGTTAAAATAATTTCTGTATTAATGTGAATTAATTGGCAATAAGAATAAGACAGTTTGCATGATGCTTCTGGACCCATCCAGCTTGGTCATAGGTATATAGGCATATATAACATTGATGGTTCAATAGGCAATGGTTGTTTTATTTAAATTTATTATAAACATTGCACTGTTCCTTTTGAGCAATGCATACCAGCACAAATAATCCAAGAAAATACAGCTGATAGTGTTTTGTTTTCTTGAATAGGACATTACAGCAGGTTTGGGGTCCAGTTTTCTGCCTTGGGAGTCTTCTGCCTATACCAACTGCCAAAACTGACACAACAGATGCACTCACACAACCCCAGAAATGACTGGAAATCCATTTCCGGGTTTGAAATACACATACCCCCCCCCAATACTTCACAGATGAAAACCAAGGCACATGTGACCAAACAACATCAGGATGTGATCAAGACAACAAAAATTATTACTGAGGAAGAGCACACAAGCTAGGAGAGGCTGCAGCAATTTGCTTTTGCTTGAGCCTATTGGGAACAGCAAGAGTCTCCCTCCTCTCTCACCACTGTGGAGTTGAGTTCAAACTACTTTTGCTTGTTGAACTCAGTTTGCAGTAGGTGAAGTAAGCTGAGGACAAAGGAGAAAAGTGTGATGAAGAAAGGGAAACTGGGACATTTTGAAGGCAACTGAAAAAAATGGGGTGAAAAGGATTGAAGCGGACTGTTTCAGCCAGACTGGGACAGTTGGAGGGTATGAATATATTTTTTAATGTTAAACTTTGCAAAGGGGCCCCTGCCACCTTTTGAAAAGGTGAATTGTCGCTACTGGAGACTTTCTGGAGAGGCAATTCACAGACAAAAGGACAATCCATACAGTCTGTAAGAAATGAGGGCCACAAACAGCCTCAGGGACCATACTTTGCCCATCTCTGAATTACATGCAGAAGTAGAGCTAAATGGCAGGGCACATCCTTTGTATTCAGATGTTCCCAAGGATGAGAGAGAGCAGGACCTGAGATCTTAGAAAGCTGCTCTCAGTCCGAGTAAACATTCCTGAACTGGACAAATAGTGGAGCCTAAGTTCTCAATTATATTTGCTCTGCTGAATGGAACATGACCATAGTGCGAGAAACTAGAAAATTGGAGTTAAATGGACCTTCCCCCCCATTTCCACACCCAAAGCAGTAAGCTAATATTGTTGCTCCAATTGTATTTAATGGAGTGGCTGGCTTCTAAATGACTGTAAAATTTAGGATATGCCAATTGATGGTGAAGGCCAAAAGAAGAGTTTTCTCTTTCAGTTATCTATGCAAATGCAGAAAGAAAAAGTATTGCATGATTAGAAATATGAGAGGACTCAACTGTGGACGCACAAGTTTATTTACCCGGCATTGGTGCTAAAAATGCCATTTCTCTGCTTGCAGGAAATGTGTAGGGGCAGCTAAAGCTCTTTGATTTTTATCATTATTGAACCACTATTGAACATTAGTATGCACATTGATTAAATTACTGCTTCAAAGCCTTTTAGAATATGCCTGCAATCACATCGGCACTTAATATTTAATAAGAATTGTTCTTTACTGTTTGCTTGTCTTCTATTTCCTGTCTTATCTGGGTGTCTGCCAGCAGTTATTTTTCCTGCTAACTTCATTCATCATGAATATACACATTTTTGGCAACTCTTCTTTACTGAGACAGGTTAATGTAATGGTGATCCTTCTGTGCAATTAGCAAAAGGTAGCTGTTGACAGCTGCAGGTTTGAACGGGTTGTTTCTAGTAAACATTTTTCATCAGGGTTTTTGTCCTCTCTATTTTTGTCCCTAGGGGATTTTTGTTCTAGGTTTGCCATATGCTCTACTCCACAGTGGATACAGTGGGCTGCTTCTTATTATCCTGGCTGCCGTTTTTTGCTGCTACACTGGCAAAATTCTAATCGCTTGCCTGTATGAAGAAAATGAAGATGGGCAGCTCGTAAGAGTGAGAGGCACATATGAAGACATCGCCAATGCCTGCTGCAGAAAGCTATTTCCGAAACTTGGTGGCAGAGTTGTCACTGTGACCCAGGTGACGGAACTGATCATGACATGTATTTTGTATTTGGTTGTTAGTGGGAACTTGCTGTCACATAGCTTTCCAGTTCTACCAGTGACAGAGAAAACGTGGTCGGTAATTGCATTTGTAGGCCTGCTGCCTTGTGTGTTTATCAAAACCCTCAAAATTGTATCCAGGCTCAGCCTGCTCTGCTCTTTGGTCCACTTTGTTATTATCTTTGTAGTGATAACTTATTGTCTGACTCAAATACACCGGTGGTCCTGGGCAAGATTTAGCCTATCTGTACAATTTGAGAGTTTCCTGGTTTCAGTAGGAGTCATCATTTTCAGCTACACATCACAGATTTTTCTTCCTACTCTTGAAGGGAGTATGAAAAACCCCAGAGAATGCAGATCTATGTTGAACTGGACTCACTTCTTGGCTTGTGTTTTCAAGACAACCTTTGCACTCACAGCATTTCTGACATGGGGTGAAGAGACAAAGGAGGTTATTACTGACAACCTTCCATCATCAATACAAACCTTGGTGAATTTGTGCCTCTTAACCAAGGCACTTCTGTCTTACCCTTTGCCCTTCTTTGCTGTTACAGAGCTCTTGCATGCTTACATATGGCCAAGCCACAAATCCAGTTATAAATCCCATTGGTTTGCTGTCATTTTAAAAAGTTCCCTCCTCTTGTTAACTCTGCTGATGGCTCTGTTTGTACCACATTTTGCCCTTCTGATGGGTTTAACTGGCAGTATAACAGGTGCTGCAGTGAGTTTCCTCCTTCCTTCTCTTTTTCACTTAAAGCTTAAATGGGAAAAGTTAATGTTCCTGGAGAAATGTGCAGATATTTCTATGTTTATCCTGGGCATTCTTTGCAGTGTAGCTGGTCTTGTTTGTTCAGCAAAAGGTCTGTGGAAAGCATTTGGATAAAAGTAATAAGGCTACATTGAAGCCCCTTAACATTTGACTCAGTTAAACCAATAAGTAAAATAAAGCATAAAAAGGAGCCAGATTCAGAGGACTAAATGTTACTCCTGACTAAAATAAAACCACTGAATCGTTGGAATTTACCTGTGTATTGATTCACTATTCCACAGTTGATTCAGTGGGTCTCTCTAGTTGGAACTAAACAACAGCATTCCATCCAGAGGATGCTTAGTCCTGGTTTGGGCTCATTGATATCAACAGAACAAAATTGTGAAGGCAGAGAAATGTGATTGATGTCAGTGGGACTAAAACAAGACCAACACTTACTAAATCCAAAGGTATCCCTATATTCATGCAGATGTTTTAATGGTCAATTTCACATTCAAGAAGGAGAGTTATTCAATCCCTGTATGATATCATACAACAGTTGGCAATTTTGGCAAAACAAATCCAAAAATGAGTGTAACATTTAACAGTATAGAACTACCCCTTCACATCTCCTGACATGGCTTTGCCTCTAATCTGTTGAAATGAGGGATCATTCTGAGCAAGTCGTGCTCCCGCCCCTTCTCAAACACTTAACGTTTTTTTTTTGTTGTTTCCTCTTCCAAATGGTACTACATCTCCTCTTGACATTTTATTAAACTTCACCTATCATGTTGTTATCATGTTGTTATATTACTCCTCCTTCAAAAAAACAAAAACAAAATTCGCCCATATTAGTGCTAGATCACCAAATTGAAATCACGGATGGTGGTGGAGAACCACTGCTTCAGCATGCCATCCCGTGTGTACATGTTGTTATAATCCTCACCATGGCTCTTCATTGTCTTTCTTTAACATTTTATATTACCATGAGATTACCAAGCTAGATTATCTCAACTGCCTTCTCATTTCAGTTTCACCATGTCACATTTTCTGGTGATCTAGAACTAGAACTAGTCTCTTGATTAAGAACAGGTATTGGAGGAGGCACACCATAGGAGCTGTGTGAAGGGGGTGGTATGAAGGGACAACACCAAATGGAGGAGGTATTACAAGACAAATAATTAAATAATTACTGGACTGACTACCAAAAGAATTTCACCTTGACACCTTAATGCTAACACAGCAGAGAGTTTAAGTAACAGAAATGACAGCAACAGGAATCTTGGGAGAAGGAAGAAGGTGAAAATTCCAACTGTACAACTGGAAAAAGTACAACTGGAGATGGGAGGAAAAGTCAGGGGAGGCACAATTAACACCTCAGCTCATGCTACCAACAGCTGCTCACAAATGAACTGAAATGAATTGCCTTCATGAACCACCCTTATTGAACTGCACTCAAAAGATACCACTTTTTTAAAAAGTTCAGTGTTCAACAGGAACACAAAGTGGAAAATTAAGTTAGAAAAAAGTGGGAAATTATGTGAAATAGCGGTGATTAGCAGAACATCATTTGAATATGGGGGAGGGGGAGAGCAGTAAGTACAGCACAACATTCTGTTATTAGAATGATACATTTGGTTAATCTGGATGAAACCTGAGAATGTAGTACTGTCACACAGGATAGGGGAGTGGCAATAAAAACCTATCTCAGTGCTGTAGCCAAGTCTGTAAGACCTCATCTTACAGCCTAGGGTCTAGGGGACCAAAAACTCCCGTTATCATTTATACCATGACAGAAGAATGAGGAACATAAGATATAAATTAGTATGGCCAGCTTTAATAAGGATTTACTAAATTTTGTAAAACACAAGTGTCTAACTTAATCATGCAGGCCATTTGTTTCCAGGAAAACTTGCCTTTGGTTGTTGGAGCTGAATTATCTGGACTGAAAAAGCAGATGGAGAATGCTACCTAAGAACTTCTTCATCTGCTACTTCAGCTCTCCAGATTGAGTCAGTCTGCCCACATGTCTCTGTCTCATATTTGTAAACCTGTATGCGAAAAGTAGCAGGGGGAGCTAATTTGGAGCAAAAAAGCTGAAGGGCTGGAAAAGGTTAAGAATAAACATGCTGCTTCTTCAGTCTTAATTGCTTCCTCTTGAAATGGATTTTTCTTAAGAAGAAAAGACTTGTGGCTACTTGAATTTGTGCATATAATGTAGAGTGGGGACATTTTTGTGTTATTCCTTTTAACTGGATTCCTTTTAAGAAGGTTCTGTTTCCCACTTTTTCTGTCCTTCTAATTTGCTCTGTAATATATCTCACTTCATAGTAGAATCATTCTGTTCAGCAGGACTGTTGAAGACTGAAAGCCAAAGTATGTTAAATCTTGCACAGGCCAGGTGAAAATGTTACCATTCTTTCTATTAGATGATACAGATTATCAGATGATTGACAGAAAATATTTTGTTTTGGAAAAAAAGGTTTGGTAAAGCAACTTCTTTACTGTTTGTTTTAAAATGATTATTTTCCTTCAAACCCAAAACGTGGGGCTTGCCTTCTTCAACAGAAACATCATACACAGATATAAACTTCTGAAAACTGTTTTAAAATTACTGCTATTGTATGAAATTCATCAACAAACTGAATTTATGATTTTTAAAAAATGATATTAAACAAAGAGTATATGACTGAACTAATTTCTGCTCATTACTTCTACATTTTACCTACAATCTATAAAGGTAAAACAAGTATAGGATTAGAAATACCAGCCTGGACAGTCTTAAGTCTGTAAGAAACTTGAATATTTTCTCATTGAACTCCAGTTTTGAAAATATATTCAGAAACACATGAGTGCATGTCCATAATACACTGCAACCTGTATGCAAACCATGCAGTCTGGGACACAGATAGCTAATGAGCGACCCTAAAGATCAGGAATGGGTAAAGTGGGGCCAATGATTTGCTAAGACTTTTTTCAGCCTCTAGCCCCCTTGAAGTTCCTCGCACCAATAATGACATTTAATTTAATTGTTAAGGCCTCCTATGATGGTACTTTGCAACTTGCAGGGACTGAAAGCTAAAAAAGCCTCCCAGAACCAAAAATATTAAATCCAGAAGTGGCAGTATTTTCACTTCCTGATTAATTGATTGATTGATAAATCTGTGGGCTCTAAATGTTGTTGATGTAATGTCAAATAATGGCAGTTGCAGCTGAAGAAGATCTGGAAGACAACATAAATCTCATTCCTGGTCCAATGCTTGAAAAGTTTAATTTTTGGATTACAGCTCTGAAAGTTCTACAATGGGCATGACTACTGCCTGGGGATTCTGACAGTTATAGTGCAAAAAGAGCTTTTCCAAGGTTTTCCTTTATCTTGGTCATTATGTGCAGTAAAGGATAGAAATGTACCATGCCAGTGGCTGGTTCTAGCTGGTTTATGCTGCTACGCCAAGCCATATGCTATAGGCAGATATCATTGGATGTGTAGTTCCTATATTCCTGTGCTATGTCAATCCAGGCAGCAAGCCAGAGCTTGCAACTGCACAACTGATAGCCAAGAGATAACACAGGCAAAGTGACAAGCAACAGCTCAGAATCAGTTGCTAACTTTTATGCAGTAAGCAAAAGGTCAAAGACACAAACAAGGTCCAACAGAATCCAAAGGCAGTGCAAAATAAGCCCAGAGCAATATGATCCAAGAAATACAACTAGCAGGCATGAAGGTCAAGTAAGCAATAACAACTCTGGGAGGGGAAGGGCAGTGCCTATATAAGTCAGCAGCTTAATGCAGTTGCTGCCTAACTAATTGCTGTCTCCTATAAATCCTTTGAGTCTGGAGCAAGTTCTTCCTTTGCTGTCTGTGTTTGGCAAAGGTAGGTATAGGTAAATTATTTTCTGTATCTGAAGATCTAAAGGGGCAGGACTCTCTGCTGGAGCTGGCACTGAACCTTGTTCTGTCTCTGGGATTTATGGCTCTGTAACCTCCTCCTGCTCAGTAGATCTGGCATGGCCACTGTTTCAGTCTCTGAGTGTTGTAGTATGACAACACCTCACCATTGGCTATGCCGGTCAAGGGGGATAAGAATTGCAGTCTAGCAAGATCTGGAGGACCACTATGTCTTGTCCCCCATCCTATATCATATTATAGTGTGCTAAACATCTGATTTGAGCAAAATCTCTTTGTGACCCTAAATAAAACAATTGGTTAATGTGCAGAGAAACCTATGGAGTAAGATATTCCTGGATGTCTAGGTGAAGTCTTTCTTACCCATTTTAATGCATTTTAATAGCAGAAAGTTGTTGTTCATTGTAGGAATGTGGGAAGGTCAAGATCTAATGTTGGACAAGGCTCCTGGAAAGGTAAAAACAAGCTGGTTAACATTGCTTGTGGTGCCCCCCCCCAAAAAAAAAACTGGTAGAAGAATAGATGTAGTCCAGGTACCATTTTTACAGGCTTTCTTTCTATTTTGGGGTGGGGGAAACAGAGCTGTTCAGTGGATCTGAGGTGAGCTAGGAGCTAAAGTGAACAGAGAAGAAAGAAAGGAGACAGGCAGAGAAATGGAAACAGAGTGGGAAGCAGAGCTGAGATTTGAGAGTGAAGAACCTTTTACCTGAAGAATCAGCTTTTAACTTTCATACCATTTCAAAATATTCATGAACTTAAGTCTTTTCAATACAGTTGGAATCTTTTTGAAATTATTTTTATTTAATATTAGACCACCTTGATTACCTTCCCACCACCACTGATGAAGATGGGGTAGAGGTGGGGAAATCTGAGACAATGGCTGGTATCCCATTGGTGTTTTATGTACATTCAAGTTTCCTTATACATGCGATTTTATTTTGACTATGGCAAAATGTCTGTAGAAAGCCAGCATAGTATAGCAGTTTGAGCATTGGACTTTGACCCTGGAGTCCAGGGTTTGATTCCCTGCTTGGCCGTGGAAACCCACTGTGTGACCTTGGGCACATCATAGCTGCAGAAAACCCCTTAGGATTGCCATAAGTTGGAAATCACACAATAACAACAATAATGCCTGTATTCAGTTCATATTTGCATAAAAGGAGTTCAACATTTTTACATGTAATTATGCATTCTTGGATAGCGTGTTAACTGCTCATTAGTGCCTTCTTGAATCACTGGGATTACAGAAACAGCCAGCACATTTGCATACACACAGTTGGTTGCACAATGTTGGTATTCAACAGAAAGAAGGTATAATAGTACTGCCATCACTTATATATGAGAATACAGATTTCTCCTGCACAAACACTATGTAAAATCTCAGCCAATAATTACTTGGTATTGTTTCTCACATGGTATAGTGGTTTGAATGTTGGATTAGGACTCCAGTAGACCAGGATTCAAATCCCTACATGGTTATTGAAACTCCCTGGGTGACCTAGGGCAAGTCACATTCTCTCAGCCTCTGAAGAAGACAATGGCAAATTCTCTCTGAACAAATCTTGCCAAGAAAGTGCTATGGTAGGTTTGCCCCAGGATCACCATAAGTCAGAAACAATTTGAAAGCACGCAGCAACAGTAAATAATTTCCCTTACTGCCTATACTGTATTTGCAAGACTCTTGTTTCTGGAATACAGGTCTCTTGTGGTTGGGTAAAAAATCTCACCAGCATCACTAGGAAGTAGTTAATATGCAGTTCATTTTCTTCCTTTCTTTCTTTCTTTTTTCTCTCTAATACATGCAATATTTCTTGATTTTCTTTTCTGATTTTTTTTTCCTGAGCAAATTAGAAACTGAAATAAGGTAAATCAACTTCAATAAGCAGACACATAATTAACATCTTGTACAATAGACTTTAGTTTTAAGAAGATATTAGCTTATTAAAAGAATAGGCATCACAATGTATTTCACATTAGAGATAATCCGTTATTATAGGAAACAATCTAGATAGAGTACTTTAATGAATACTTAGCATCTTATTATGCCAAATCTATTTTAGGCTAGGTAATTAGGATCATTGTTTGAAAGACAAAAAAGTTAAATTATCATTACTAACATTTTTACTCAAGCTGGCACTAAGTCATAATAAAAATGTGCAAATGAAGGTAAGATCACAGATGTGAATGCCGTTTAATGTTAAAATGCTACATTTGCCTTTGTATTTTCCAGAAGAATTGCTTGTGGTTTTAGTGAGCAACCATGACCTCTCAAGACTAACTAGTGGAATGATTACAAAGGCACACTTAAGGAAGATGTCAGTTTTACACCAGTATGTGGGGAGTCCTTGTGATATCTTAGGTGCAGGCCCCTATGGTGTCATACTGGTGGAGAAAGCAAAGGTTGGGAGGCTGCTTCTGAGTCAGCTCATTATGGATACAGGCATGAGGACTGTCTGGGTAAACGGGCTAACCAGAGACAGTAATGGTAAGATGAAGCTATGTCCCCCCCCCTTTTATTATTTCTGTAATCCCAGTGATTCAAGAAGGTACTAATGAGCAATTAACACACTATCCAAGAATGCATAATTACATTATGTATTTTATTTTATTTATTTACTTGCTTACTTATTTATTTGCCAACTGGACAGGCTGCAACATGTGCCCAGTAGTTTCATCACTTGCCACTATTCTTTCTAGGATTTCCATTCTACATGGCCTTACTGATAGCCCACATGAGACACAAGGAGTTTTTCCAAGGCTTTCACTGCCATTGTAGATGGTAAAAAGCTCAACAGCAGCCTCAGGAATTCTTCCTCTGCTTCAGACATTGTACCACTGCTGCTAGACCTTGTATGGAAAGACCAATCACAAATCACAGTGCTGGTTCACCACTCCCTGGCTTGCTTCAGAAGGCATGATGGGTCCAGGTATGAGCAATCTTTCTCCTTTGTTTTCTCCTCTTGATCTTGGCTTTTTGGTATACTGATATTGCGCAAGCATGCAAGACACATAGAAATACCTTTGTGCTGGAAAGGCACGGTACCAGCTGAGAATGGATGGAAATGGATGCATAGGCTTTAAAGCCACCCCACAAACATGAATCCATATTTTCTTCTCTAGCACTGCTTACATAATATTTGTCTCCCCTCCTGGAGGCTTAGAGAAGCATAGCAATATCCTGAAGCTTCAACCAGCACTGTGGAATCTGGCAAGCCTTCCCAATCTAGAGAAGGATTCTTAGCACGCATTTATATCCATACTACTAGAAACATTAATGGTGGCAATGTGTGGCACACCAGACTGTAGGACTGAACAATATAGCAAACACATGAACAACAGTTCACTGCATGGAGAAGCCAAAGAGCAAAGCATCAAGTACACTCTGGCAGAGGTGTATCTAAGGTGGGGCAAGTAGGGCATGCGCCCTCGGTGCCAATGCTAGAGGGGTGCAAAAAGAGAGTGCCCATAGTGGCAAAGGAAGAAGCAGCCCCAGAGGTAGGACTGCAACTTCCATGCTTGCCCTAGGCACTGTTTATGCTAGATACGCCTCTGCACTCTGGTAAACAAGCTCAGAGTGTACATACTATTGGTTTCAAACAGTTCATGTTTTCCAGATTGTATGTATTACATGAAACCTTTGACTTCTGTGCTATTTTAAAAATAACCAGAGGACATCATAAACAATGAAACAAGAGCCCACCAAGTGGAAATTTCAGTCTAATTTGAATATAATGTGGGAATAGTGATAGATTCTTTGCATTAACATTCTTACAACCTAAGATAAATTATTCAGATTGTAACATACATTTAAACTTATAAGACAGTCACTTGACTCATAAATATCTTTCAGGTCTGGGAGTGCTAATATATGCACAGATCTTTTTCATTCACACTGATTCCCCATTCATTCCAAGTGAAGGAAAAGATCAAAATGCATATTCCTTTATGCATACAAATATACTCTTTTGACTAGAACTAATGAATATTTGCATTCAAGGAAAAGATACTTATTTAAACATATATTGCAACAGGTGTATTGAAGATTTTTACAAAAAACACCAACTATGATTGCATGATCTGCCATTATTTTATTTGTGAACTTCCAGATTTAGTCAGATTGACACTCTAATCCTCGGTTCACTTGGTCAGAATGAGATGAAATAATAGTCCGCCCTTGCAAGAATAATGGTTGTTGTTCTTGTAATGTGGGACAGTAAAAGCTTGAAAAGAAGTACAGGGATCTGAAATGAATGAAGAGAATTTTGTTGAGACCCTGATTGTGAGGTTGACAAGAATGCCTGTGTTCAGACATTTAACAAGTGACCTTGAGCTACTCCTACCAAACCTATTTTAAAAGGCTGTTGTGAATAAAGTAAAATAAAGTAACTCCAACATGCACCACCTGGCCTCCTTAGAAGTATAGGATGCCAAACAACAACAATAAACAACTACTTCTTCCTCTTCTTCCTCTTTTTCTTCTTCTTCTTCCTCCTAAACTTCATTTTATTTGACACCTGTTCAGAATATCCTTTTAATTTTTTTGATGCCTCAAACAAACTTTTCTCAGGTAAAAATAAAAATTCAGTAACAAAGCAAACATAATGAAATATTATTTAATGAAACTCAAACAATAAAATCTAAACAGCAGGTGGCAGAACAACACAAAAACTAATAGCCAAAGATAAAACTCACAGTTAAAATGCCTACAAACATCAAAGCAGGCAAATTTCCCCAAGAAGAATATTCCCCAACTGGGGCACCACTACCAATAAGGCCCTTCTCTGGTCATTCCTAGTTGAATCTGTGATGGGAAATACCTCCAAAAAATGACCCCATACATAGGGCTTTTTCGCACTTTGGGGGGAAACGGAGCAGTCTGTTAGTCACTGGCCTGGCACGCTCCCCCGCAACGATCCACGCTGATCCGGAGCAGTGCGTGCCCATGCTACACACTCTCTGGAGACGAAAATGGAGGCTTCCAGTTGGTGGAGGCTCTCCACCAACCGGAGAAGCTCGCCAGCCGGAAGCCTGCCCCCGGAAGATCTGCAGCCTCGCGCTGGCACGAACCTGCAGATCTACACTTAGCGCAGCAATGGACTGGGGCGCGCCGGGTTATTGAAAGTCCTCTTTTAATCGGTCTTTCAATAGCACGGAGAACCATCAGTTCTGGGCGTTCCGGAGCAGGCTGAAGTCCAGACATACATTAAGCAGTCCGGACCCAGTTCGCCCCCAAGTGCAAACGTCCTCGCTGGAGGACGTGCTGCACCATTTTAAAAATAAAATGCGGAAAAGGCCTTAACTAAGTGGGCTAGATATAAGTAGCTGGCATTATACCTGGTATCCGTACCACAGAAAAGCTCACTGGCATTGATGCCTGTTCTAGACTTGGCTTAGCTTTTTCATCCTGGGTTCAAACGAATTCATTGAAAGTGGTAAGTGGTTGTAAGCTATCATTTTTAATTTCTTTTTTAAATTTCTTTTTTAAAATTTCCCACAGTGTTTCATAGTAATAAGTCCAGTGGGAAACTATCAGCTGAGGCACTTTGCCAAAGGAAATAAGCAAACAAACAAAGGATATAATAAAGTGTGTGTGTGCACACGTGTGAGCGCTCACATGCCTTCAGGTTGCCTGTTGGGTTATGGTGATCTCATGAATTTCCTTGGATTTTCTTAGGCAAGAAATACTCAGGGGCGGCTTGCCATTGCCTTCCTCTGAAATATAACCTGCAGCACCTGGTATTCCTCAATGGTCCCCCACTCATATACTAGAGAATTGAATAAAGCATTAAAAAATAGAACATGTACTGAAGGGGGAATGCCAGTTTCTTCTTATAAATCCCGCCCCCCCCAATAATTCTCTTTATAATGGGGCAGGTCATTCAGCTACAAAGTGTTTCACCAGAATCTTTTCTAGAAACTGAAACCAAGCTAAAAGGATGAATAGCTAAAGCAGAGATTTTTATTCTTTATATTTCAAAGGGAAGGGGCAAACCAGAGGCTGCATGATCCATCTGTTTTTACAGCTCCTTAAGACCCACAATGATGGACAGAAAGTGAATTTTTGCTGTTAAACAAGGCATGTGGGAAGTGCACATCTTGTTTTAAAACTACATCACATCCTCCAAAGTGTTACAGGGCAGCAATTTGGCTGAAAGCGAAATTGCCAGAGCAAGTAAAAAATGGACACCTCGTTGTTGGTTATTGTTGTTGTGTCATTTCGGACTTACGGTGAAGGTCTTCGTGATGATATTTGTTCAAAGGGGTTTTTCCTTTGCCTTCCTCTAAGGCTGAAAGAGTGTGACTTGCCCAAGGTCACTGAGTGGTTTTCCATGGTCAGGTGGGGATTTGAACTCTGGTCCTCCAGTGTCCTAGTTGAGCTCTCAGACCACTACACTAGTCTGGCTCTCATATAGGAAGTTAGTATCTTTTAACATAGTGCTGCAACTGGCTTTTCCATAGCAGTAGAGCAGAACATGTCACAATCTGTGCTGTAAAAGAGCTCACACCTCATATTCTCTCTCCATGACATCTCTGTATGCATCCAGTAAGAAACAGGAAAAAATGCAAAGAATTATCCCCAGTTTCTGGCACTGCATCACTTTCTAAAAACCAGCTGGTTCCTAATGTAGGTAAACAATGGTGCATGCAGAAGCCATGTAGAGATATTGGACACACAATGTCAACAACAGATGTTACCCCAGGTACACAGCAATTGTGGAACAGTCAGTGAGACCAGCTTATGATGCAATTCTGAGTCACAGATGTGTTTGCTATATGTGGTTGGAAATAGTTAGAGGCCTCTTATGTAGGCTGAATTGGTCTCTGGCTAAACTGCCTTTTTGCCAGCATAATCGTTTTCTGCTGGCTGATCTCAGAGGTCAGCCAGCCCAAGGATATGCCAACACAACTGCTCAGCTGGCTGAAATCAACAAAGAAAAGGACCCAAAAAGAGATGAGAATGGAAGGAGTGAAAGATGAGCTGAGTTATGCCAGATCTAAACACCAAGAACAGAAACACAGTACTAGGATAGTTAAGGCAGTATGACATACCCTCAAATATTAAACAGATGAAAACTGAGACACAAGTGTCCAAGCAACATCACAGTTTGGTCATGATAGCAAATTAGTGAAGAACAAAAAAGAAAGATTGCAGCAGTTTGCTTTTGTCTGAGTCTACTACGAAGGGTGAGATTCCACCACTCCTGTCCTCTCCCTCTCCTGAGTGAAGTACAAACTGCTTTTATAGTTTAAACTCCATCTGCAGCAATTGAGTCAGTCTGTGTTAGATGGAACTACTGAAATCTCAGTTTCACAGCTTGGGCATGCTCCTGGACTCAGATTGTTTGCACAGCTAAAACCGGTGCACCAGTTCCTTGAGACATAAGATCTGGCTACAGTGACACATGCCTTGATTATCTCCTGTTTGGATTACTGTAACATACTCTACCTGGAGCTGCCATGGGAAACTGCTCAGAAACTTCAGTAGATCCAATATGCTGCAGTCAGGTTGCTGACTGGGGCAAGTTATACAGAGCATGTAGCCCCATATTGTTAATGATGGTAGTGATGGCAGTGATGATGATCTTTCTCTACACCTCATCTTTTCTCCAAAAGTGGTATTCAGTGGATCTGTCTAGTTGGGACGGGCAATAAGTCCAGCCCAATAACTCTAAATGCTAACTAAGATCCAGCAGGTTACAAGAATACAGTAATAGGCTTGCTAAAAACAATAGCTTAATATGGGCTGATGATAACAAAATATAAACTGGAGATAATAGGGTTATAATTATGAAAATACTTGGGGGGAAATGACCATATAAATTCTTATTTCTGTTCAGTTGGCTAAGCAGGGTTTTGAAAAAAAACATATAAACCTGTAAGAATTAAGATTGTTGTTTGAGTCTTCTGACCAATACCACAATATATCATGAGCCTGATTCACCACAGCTGTGTGTTCTTTGTCAAAATGTCTTCTAACCAAAATTAGAATCAAGCACAACCACTCTGTTATATGTCACTCTGAGATATGTGAATGAGTAAAAGATAATTAATGCTGGCAAATGTTCTTCCAATAATCCTTTCCGAGTAAAGCTGTACTTCAGACAGCCACAGGTTCTCTTAGCAAACTAGATTAAATTAAAGTGTAGAAAAGTTACTTTACTGGCAGGAAGATAAAGGGAACTATAGTTCAAAAAAAGAAGGTAACTTTTCCAAGCTCCGGATCAAACAGAAAGAGGACTGGACCTCTTCATCCTTGGAGCAGCAAAGATGCCCACAAAACATTAACTTTAGCAGCAGCTAATTGCCAGAGGTGGTATTAAAAGTTAACACAGTAGCAGTCACGTAGGGACGAGAGGGGGATGGGAGTGGTTCGCCTCTGATGGCAATGTTTTTGGGCATCCCGGTTCATAGCCACAGCTCCACACACCATGACCATGCCCTCATGCACCACAGCTACACCCCCTTCCCCTCCATACATTCCGAGCTCCACTACTGCACAGTAGCACATCTGCCTAGAGTCAAAGCCCAGTAGGGAGCCCACTGCCCATTCTGGGAGCCCCCTCATCTTGCTGGGGCTCATGTTTATTGGCCCACCTTCTCTGAGTGATAGTTGGGGGGAAGCATGAGTTGCCTCCATAGGCTAGACTGGCCCAAGAGACTTTGTGACCTGAGACAAAACAGCAAATGGCACCCCCTCTCACCAGTGTCAAGGCCATTAAGGGAGCTATATCAGACGGCTGAAGCAGAAGCAGAAGCACCCTTCTCCATTTTTGTCAGTAAAAAAGACAATAGTTATCAATTAATAACTGTCATTTCATAGTACTCTAAACCCTGCTGCCGAGAAAGGTTGTTGTCTTGCTTTACCTAATAGTGGCATACCTTCAACTGTCCTGATTTTGCAGAGACAGTTTTGATTATTCCTCTGTCATCCCATTTTTTCAGTGCTTTTTAAAATGTTCCAGTTTCAGTCTCCTCATCTCACTTTCCCCACTTGCTCTCAGCTTACTTCAGTTGCTGCAAACTGAGTTCAAAATGCAAAAATAGTTTGTATTCAATTAACTAAGAACAGAAGAAAGAAAAGAAGGCAGCAAAATCGTGCCCTTCCTGGTATGCTCAGGCAAGAGCAAACTGCTGCAGTCTCTCTCAGCTTGCATGTTCTTACTTGTTAATAACTTTTGCTATCTTGACCACATTCTCATGTTCCTTGGCTACTTGAATTTTCATCTGTGAAATATTGGAGGGTACGTAGTGGGACTGGTCTTGTCCCCAGGCCTTATCCTCTTCCTTTGAGAAATGAGGATAGATTGCGCCCAGAAAGAGACAAAAGCAAAGGGGCTATGATACCATAGGCAAGGACAGGGAAGACACAGTATACTATGGGAGCAGCCACTGCAAAAGAATTGCACAAATTATGCCGTTCCCAGGAATCTGGCACTGGTACTGGTGATGATTACAAGTCACACCTGTAAACATAACAGAGAACCAAGAGTAAGAATAAGAACTGGGAAGAAGCAGAAGACGTGGAGGAGAGTGGAGTGTGTGTGCAGAAGCTGATGATTACAGAGTGGTGTGGACATGAAGGGAGCAAAGAGGAAGAGAGACAAAGTATCTTAATTTGACAGTGGTGTTAAGTCTCTTAATTCAACAATGTCAGTGCAAAGGAAAGCTTGACTAAGCAGTGCCCTGGAGCTGAGACCCTGCTGTATTACAATCCAAGGCTTAAATTTTCCTTCCAACATTTAAAATTGTCTAGTAGTTCATATTCATTAAATGAGACTAAGACGATTTCTGCATGAGGAGAAGGAATCGCTCCGTGCCGTTACTCACCGGATCTTCTGGCTCCTCGATCCGGTCCAGGGTGAATCAGAGCAGTGCGTGGTCTTAGATCCACACTGCTCTGGCTTCCAAAATGGCAGCTTCTGGTTGGTCGTGGGTCCTGACCAACCGCAAAGCTCGCCACGCCTAAAGCCCGGCCCTCTGCAGATCGCAGGCGCATTGGTGCAAGCCTGCGAATCTGCACAAGGGAGCAGGAACGCAATGGCGCATTCCAGGAAAATAAAGACCTGTTTTTTGCAGTCTTTAAAAAACATGCTGGAGGACCACTTGGGGTTGTTTTGGAGCGGACTGAGGTGCAAATCTCCAGTAAGTAGTCCGCTCCCAGTTCAAGGTGCTCCAAGGTGCAGACGTCCTCCGTGGAGGACACACTGCACTGTTTTAATTTCCTCATGTGGAAAAGGCCATAATAAAATTACAAGTCTGTCTTCTCCTTGAATATATGCCAAGTGATGAGAATGGCGATTTAGCTACTTCCAAAAAGGGCCACTCATAGTTCATTTCATAGGTCATTTCCGCACTGGACTGTTATAGTGCTATTATTCCACTTTCAACATCCTATGGAATCTTGAGGTTTGCAGTTTAGGGAGGAGCCTCCACGCCCCTCCCTAAACTGAAAACCCCAGGAATCCATTGGCTGTTGAAAGTGGAATAATAGCACTATAACAGTCTAGTGCAGAAATGGCCATAGTCTTCTCAAACCTATAACACTCTAGAGTTAACTGTTTTGCACTCATTGTTTCTAGAATAAGATTATCTGTATTCCAGCACAAATCCAATTCACAGCATGATCCATAATGGGTTATGTGAATGACTCATTTCTGGTACAAGATTTCCAACATACATTAGTAGGCATGAGTGACTGCACAATGGGTAGATGCCATTTTACTACCTGGCAGGCCACACCAGCACATTTTGGCCTACTTGAAGTGATGCAACATCACTTGTAGCTGCCATTTTGACCAACCTTCAGATGATTTGTGTATATTTATT